>JAIUZE010070421.1:0-70970 GCA_022085475.1 Heliosperma pusillum
CATTGACGAGCTAGCGAGCGAAGTATTACCTTGGACCTATATTCGGTTCTTAGGATTGTATATATTATACACTCTTTTATTTCTGTATTTATACGGGAGATATGTCTCCCGTTTCAGATACTTTTTATGTATAATATTATTTTCCTTTTGTAATGAACCTTTTTATTTATGACACCTTCATTATGTATTTAATTATTTTTTTCTTTCCGCAAATTTGAGGGTGTCACAGTTGGTATCAGAGCATTTTTGCTCCCGACGCACGTTTGTGTACCCTTGTATAAATAACTTGACCTTAATAAAATAATAAACTTGTGAGATAGAATGGTAGGAGGGGTAGATTAGGATTTATGTTGTAGTCTATTTGTTTATGCTAATTGTTAGGAGTAACTTAATTTGTTTTGTTTCTTATGAAGATGGTTGGACCTCATATGGAAGAGATGGATGTTAGTACCAACCAAGTTCCTCCTCATGGAGAAGACAATTGCCAAGGAGGCTATGCTTGGGTGGCTAGCCAAATTGCTAGGAGCAATATTACGCCTTATGGTGGTGAGCCGGACCCTACCGAGCTCTCGGAATGGTTTAAAGAGATGGAGAACCAATTCGACCATTACCAAGTCCTTGAAGAGGACAAGGTAAGGATTGCTCAGTTATTCCTGGTAAGGGAGGCAGACTACTGGTGGTCTATTTCCAATCCCACCGCTATTCTAGAAATCAATTTCGAGTGGGAACGTTTCAAGTCTCTTGTTGAGGACCGATTTTGCCCCATGAAGCTCACTCAGCAAAGACTCAGAGATTTCATCGATTTCAAGCAAGGTGATTTGATGACCCAGGACTTCACTACTCAAGTCAACCAGCTTGCTCGTTTTGCGCCAGGACTCATCAATGATGATGAAGATAGAGCTTTCTACTATCGTAATAAGCTAAGTGCTTTGCTCCAAAGTAAAGTAAGGAGGAGCTCTACATCTTTCGGAGAATTGTATGATGATGCCCTTCGGGCAGAGGACTCCATGAAGGCTTTTAGTGAGGAGGCAAAGATGAAGAGTCCATCCCCTTGTTCCTCTTTCAATCCAAGGTCAAATTTCCATGACAAAAGACGTTTCACTTCCTTTTCCTCTAATGCCGATGGTAAGAGTAAACGTCCAGTCTTTCCGAGCAACAACGATCTTAGGGATCGTATCTGTTTTGGGTGCAAGCTGCCTATGCATCCAGGAATTGGCTGTTTCAACAAGCCAATTGTGTGCTATGCTTGTCGGAAACCGGGACATAAGTCTAATATATGTCCGGAAAAGAAGAGGGCAGCTTTTACACTAGACACTTCTGGAAGGCCGATGCTCAACCAGACGTTATGACTGGTATGTTTCCAATTTAAGAAAATACCGTGTTTAATTTTATTAGATACGGAAGCTTCTTTATCCTTTATTTCGAGGAGATTACCCGATAAATTACCTCTCAAAGCTTCAACTGGAGAAAGTACTCCTATATCTTTATCGTCCGGAGATAGTGTCTGATAGTTTCACTTCCTTAAATCAACCTCATTTCCTTTTTCGCCTTCGCCTCTTTCATCTTATCTTAATCGTTAATAATGCTTCCTAATATTCCTTGTATCATGTTCTTTTACCCCTGCTCTCTTGAGAAGTAGTTTTTCTTATTAGCTAACGTAAGGGTTACTAGGTGTATTTTGAGGAAGTTTTGAATATGATACCTAACAGGCCTATGGAGCTAGTTTCGTGTTTAAATGATTATGGAAAATGGAGAATAAGTTTAGGAAGAAATTATCCTTGTGGTTTTAAAATATAAAAGCTTGAAGTTGCAATATCTTTTGAGGATCGACATAAGCTTAATAATAGTTGTGGTTGTGGTTAGAAAGTTGAGTGATTTTTAATGTTATTTGGGAATTTGTTGTCGTTAAATGTTGGACCATAACGGGAACAAATACTTTGTGGAATTAGGATTTGATGACACAACTCGAGGAATATCGACATAAGCGAAAATCGAGGTATTGAGAGTTTGGAAGAGATAAATAAATTGATTACGGTCACATTGGCCTATGTTTGGCAAAAGTTAAGTGAATCGAGATTTGTGTGACTAATCTCTTTGAGGTTTCGAGATTCAACTTTTGAGGAGGAAAGGGTTCATTGTAAATAAGTTGAGGTAATGAATTTTTGGAATAAAAGGGATTAAAGGATTTCATAGTAAGTCCTTTACTTTGTGGTTGTTAGCGGTCTTGTTTACTTAATTATAAATATTTTGATGGTGATTTCCAATAATAGTTTCGATGGACTTTAGAAGATTCTAATTGAATTTGAATAATTGGGAGTTGTTACTCGATGGGTCAGGCTTAGGAAATATTTGGTAGGAATCCGATGATGGAAAATGTTGAGGATTTATTGCACTCTCTTGAGGACTAGATTCGGTTGCAGTTAGTGTTGTCGAGTTGCGATCGACATTAGAATTGTCATAGATGGAAGATAGTTTTGTGATTTATTTCTTCTTTCTTCTTTCTTTCTATTCGATTTATTCTTTTGAATATTCAGTTCCTTCTATCGAGTATCATTTCTCTTAGATATATTACTATAAGCTTTAGTTAGAAATTTTAGGAATAGATAATAGAGTTATTATCCTTACTGTGAAGTTTTTGAATTAAAAGCTTTTAGAAATGTTTTAGGATTTCAAGTATTTTACCGTCAAGGAGTGTTGAGACTTGTTATTGGAGACGTTCGATAACTAGTTTTCTCATTTATTGATGCGAAAATGTATCTTCAAGTCTTTGATTTGGACGACGAGGTTTTTGACCGCGGACGAGAACTTTCCGTTCCATTGATAAGATCCTATATTTATATTACAAGTATATTTTTAACAGTTTTGAAATGGACCTACATATATGTTATGTTTTTTCTCCTAAGTTTCGAGGACGAAACTTTTTAGAAGGAGGGGTGATTGTAACAACCCGAAAAGTACCCGATTTTTCTAGTAAAAATATTTACTAACATTTTCAGTAGAACTTAAGTTTTTAAAATAGGAATTTTTGTTCCGAGTCTTATTTTGAAATTCCGCGTTCGTATTTGGAATTTCTGAGAGATTTCATGAAAAGAACGTTTTTAGTCATCTTTGACTTTTCTTGACTTTTAAGTCGTCTTGGACTTTACTCGACTTTTTAAAAAGTCGTCCGCGACTTTCTTTACTTGAAGTCGTCATAAACTTTTTCTTGACTTTTAAGTCAGCTTTGACTTTCTCGACTTTTCAGTCAACTTTGACTTCCGTTGACTTTTCCCGACTCGTCTCAAAGTTGGAAGAACCAAAATGTTATTTAAAAAAGAATTTTTTGATTATTTATTTCGATTCTTAAGATTTATCAAATTTAAAATAATTATTTGAATTTATTCGGATTTAAAGAATCCCTTTTACGGTTTTAACCGAACGTCATTTAACTATTCCCGAGTCATCGCAAATCCCGTAACAAACTCGAAACTCGACTTTGGCATGCGTCACGCGCCCATGTCATCGTTTTCCACTCACTTGAGATATTTTAATTCTTTCGATTAAACTAATACAAATATCTTAGATATTTGTTACTTTATCGATCCGTCAACGGAGATTACGCAAATCGAGAAAAAAACAGACCTGATATCACCCAACATCACACGGCTCTTTCCCCTCTAATAGGGCTTGATATTTTCATTACTTTTGATTACAATATCATAATATCTAGATATTATTTCACTTTATCGATCAGTTAACGAAAATTACGCAAAACGCTCGAAATCAGACCCGACAATCACAAACCCACACGGCACACTCACCCTCTAATAAGCCTTGATATTTTCATTTCTTTTGATTATTAATAGCATAATATCTTGATATTTAGTTTAATTAACTTAATCGTTAATTATATTTAATCGATTACCGTAAAATAATTATTAAACGCGAGTCAATTACGTAACAACAATTTCAAAACCCGGCATCCTTATTTGTCTATAAACACACGGCTCAACCCACACTCTTTACTCACTAACAACTTTTCATTTTACAATAACTCAAATTAAGATCAAAACATCACTTTCTTTGATCGTTCTTCGTCGTTCATCATTTGTTCTTCATCGTTCTTGAGAAACCTTCATAAATCTTCATTTTCTTAATTAAATCCGTCTAACTCATATGTATAGACTATCCTCTTCGCTCTCATATTCAAGTACGTTTTTTTCCAATTCCGACCAAAATCGTTTAACACTTTAATTATGGAAAATCAAGTATTAATTACTAATAAGTTTTTTTGTCATTTCTTATAGGGGAGATTTTGAAGACGAGTTTGGGAAGACTGTATTATTTTGGGGAAGATTAGGAATAGAAGGGTTTTATTATATATACTTCTTATTATTTTGGTGCTAATTGTTTTGCTAGCTAAGGTAACGATTCCGAGTTACTCGACGGATATATGTTACATAGCTTTTATAGCTTTTAGTTTTTGATTCATGGTATGGTTATTTATGATTTTAGTTAGTAACATAGCCTTTAGCTTTTGTTTTCTTTAGTTTTGGTTCATCTTTAGTTTTTGTTCATATTATTATGATTTTATGATTTATAGTTAGTAACATGTTAAGTAGTGGTTTTATGGTGTTTTATGAATTTATTAACATGTTGGTTGTTCTTGATGAATTTGGATGATTCTTCATAATCATGATTTTTGTATGATGGATGGTAGTTTTGATTGTTTAAAAATGGATGTTGTTAATTAAAAACATGTTAGAATTAATTTGGAATTTAGGGTGGTTGTTGTGGTGGTGGCCGGAATTGGTGGTGGTGGCGAACCGGACCAACCCAGCCGGTCCAGGCCGGTTCAGACCCGGTCTGGGCTGGTCCATGGTGGGTCCGGGTTTTGGTCTTTGAGTTGTGTCGATGTTTGATTGTTTAATTGTTGTTTTGACGGGTTTTAATTATGTTAAGCATGCGGGAAAATATTAGAAATCGGTTTTAGAAAACTTAAATCAAAACAGCCCATTTTTAGCCAAAACAGCCGTGGGGCCCAGTTCAGGCCCATGTGGGTCCGGCCCAACTCAGCCCGTGGGTCCCACTTTGGGAATTGTGACGGTTTTTGAGTTATCGTCATTTTATCGTGTTTTATAATATTTAGCAAGTGGGAAATGTTAATATGTAAAATATTTAATTAAAAAGGTTTTCATAAAATTATTATTTCTCACATGTTAGAAATTATAAGACGGGATCGTAGTTTAATTGGATATCATTAAGTCAAGCGGGGGTTTACGTAAGATTTAATAATTCACATGTTAGAAGTTTTTAATAAAATAACATGTAATGAATATGTTGATTTTATGTCTATGTGATAAAGACTCTGTTTCTAGCCGGTTTGATCCAACGGGTTTGGTCAAACTAAGATCTAGTCAGCCCCGATTTGACTGATGACCCGTAGCGGGACTCGGGTCGGGGATTTGTCTTCAAGTATGGTTGTATTTAATTAATGAATTAGCCTTAGTAGATATGAGGCGATATGATATTTGATTATTATTGATATGCAATTAGTCACAGGATAGGATGTTTTTCCCGTGACTGATTTATTATATGGTTGGTGTCGTGTTGACTAAGTACCCATAGAGAATTATGGATATATGGCGTCTTGACCATTCTAATTCTAAATGAGTAGCTTGGACAATGACATTGATAGGCCCGTACTATCTTTAACGAGTATATAGTTCACAGCTTGATAGCTTTTGTGTCACGGCCTGGGGGGCTTATCTCCAAGTCGGGGCATGGCTGCCTAAGAGTTCCACTTTGGGAATGGAGCCAGCTTAAGTACTAGCCATCTCTGCTTAGGGGGTCGCATAGTAGAGTTTCTCATGACGGTTATGTCATGGGACGGGGAATGGAATAGCTGTTGTCGCTAGGTCTGATCAGTCTAGGACTAGGATGTTTTCCTACCTTGTGGTATAGCCTCGAGTTACAGAAGTCGACTATTGACTGGTACTAGGAACTTATGCCTGTTTGTAGAAGTATTGGTCTTTCATGTTTGTATGATTCTATGAGTTTTAGAAGGTGAGATGCAAGCCGGCTAAGATTGATAGAGTTTGGATTACCGATTGTTAACTGATTCACATGATTACGTGTTGATTAGGGTTTGAGTGTATCATGGCCATGTTACATGGTAACCTCTGAGCTAGCATACCAGCTTCCCTACCTAGTGTTATATTTTATTATCGGATTCACATGATAGCTTTCATATGATAGGTTATATGTTAGTTAATTGTTTCATAACATGAAAAGCATATCATATATGTTTAAGGTTTTGTATTTTCCATATACATTGCTTTTATGTTATTCATGTTTCATTAAACTCGACATTTCGTGGCTGGGAGAACTCGGAGTTACTCCCCACTGACTGTGGCTTCCGTGTTTATATTTAATGCGGTCGAACAGGTGGTGATGCATATTTTGGGGTACATTGACGAGCTAGCGAGCGAAGTATTTACCTTGGACCTATATTCGGTTCTTAGATTGTATATTATTATACACTCTTTTATTTCGTATTTATACGGGAGATATGTCTCCCGTTTCAGATACTTTTTATTGTATAATATTATTTCCGTATTTGTTATGAACCTTTTTATTTCAGACACCTTCATTATGTATTTAAATTATTTTTTTTTCTTTCCGCAAATTTGAGGGTGTCACAACCCGAATGTGACCTGAAACCCGATTGGACCCGACCCGACCCGAACATGACCCGATCTTTCTTGACCCTTAACTGACCCGACCCAAAAATAACCCGATTCAAAATTACTCAACCCGAAAATGACCCGACAAAATATAGCTTTAATTGAACCAAAAAGACATAAAATGGTCCTTTGTATCTTATTCTTTGACCCGAAAATGACCCGACCCGGTTTACCCGAAACGGACCCGACAACAAACCCGAAACCCGAAATAACCTGACCCGACCCGAATTAACCCGAAATCAACGATAGACTCAAACTGATCCGACCCGAACCCGATCCGATTGACCCGTTTGCCAGGTCTATATGACTCCCTTCTTCGTCGGTAGGCATATAGGACCTTACTCTCCATATGATCCCTTCTACGTCGGGTAAGTAGTATGTGTTGACCTATTTTACCTCAACATTATAGTCCGAGTAATATCTCGTGATTATGATGAACTAAAGATAGAATTTACAGAAATTTATCGACCAGGAATTCTAAAAGTAGAATTAGCCAAGAAGTTGGTTTATCAATTTACAAAAATTGAGTCTTGGGATCATTTATATAATACTTGAGGGAGGTCAATTGTATAAATGCAAGAGTCTTCGCATTAATCGGTTTTGCATTAGACTTAATTAAAATGATGAAAATGCTTATTATGTTTTATCTCCTTTTTCGCAGTGTAGCATTCATTTATATCGATAAAACTGTTATAACAAATGGCTGGACATGCTGATGCCCCTATGCCAAGTGCCACGCTCGCACGTGAATCCTGGCTTAAGATGTTCATGGACAACATGAATCGGTACACGCGACTGAAGAATAACGGGTCCAACTTTGCGGACTGGGAGGCTTCATTACGGAATGCTGCCATAGCTGACGGTAAACTCAAGTACTTGACTGAGCCACTACCGCCGAACCCAGGCCCCAATGCAGGAGCCAATGAATCACTTGCTTATAGTGATTTCGTAATGGAGGCGGGTACGATAAATAACGTACTCATCTTTTCAATGGAATCCAATTTGCAAAGACGATTCATTGCCCAAGGTGCAAACAAGATTTTCACAACGCTCACTAACGAGTTCTCAAAAGCACCGCAGATCGTTATGTATGAGCTTACCACTCGCTTCTTTGAAGCGAAACTCCAGAAGGGCCAACCGGTTAGCCCACACATTATCGATATGATCGAGAATCTCGAAAGACTGGAGGCACTTGATTGCAAAATCAAAGAGAGCGTGGTCATTGACCGCATGCTTCATTCACTTCATGATGGTTTTGCCCAATTCAGGGCAAATTACTATATGAATGATTTGAAGAGAAATCCTCATCAGCTACACTCACTTCTCATACAGACTGAGAAGGATCTGAAATTGAGTAGGAGCCTGAAGCAGGACGTTCTCATGATTGCAAACAAGGGTAAGGGTAAGGGCAAGGCTCAGGCCGACCTAGCTGTAGGGAAGCCGAAGTTCGAGAAGTCAGGAAAGGGCAAAAGTGGGCCTGGTGAGACTAGAAGTAGCTCACAAGGCAAGACAAAGAGCAAAGAAAACATGGAGTGCCACAAGACTGGGCATTGGAGGCGGAACTATCCCGTGTATGCTGAAGACGTAAAAGCAGGCCGCGTCACTCCTGTTGGTATGTCATCTTTTATTCATATGGTTGAGATTAACCATGCACGTTTCGGAACTTGGGTACTTGATACTGGTTGTGGTTCTCATCTGTGTAATCATTTGCAGGGCCTAAGAAACATCACAACTATCGAAAAGGGTGATGTGGACCTGCGAGTGGGGAATGAAGCAAGAGTCGCTGCCGTTTCAGTGGGAACATATGTAATCCAACTTCCGAGTGGATTTGAGTTATTTTTAAATAACTGTTACTATGTACCCAGTTTATCTAAAAACATTATTTCTGTTTCCGTACTCGATAAGGATGGTTTTTCATTTGTAATAAAGGATAATAGCTGTATTTTCTCTTTTAACGAAATGATTTATGGTAAAGCAGTTTCCATGAATGAGATTTATGTTTTAGATTAAACCACAGATATATTGCATGTGAGTAATAAAAAGGTAAAGGTTGGTGACAAAGATCAAACCTATCTATGGCATTATCGTATGGGACACATAAATGAAAAACGCGTGAAGAAGCTCATTGACAATGGGACTATCTCCCCTTTTGACTATGCATCATTTGGCACGTGTGAATCATCTCTCATAGGCAAAATGACTCGAATTTCCTTCAAAGGTGTTGGAATGCGCGCTGCTGACCTATTAGGACTCATACATACTGATGTGTGTGGACCTATGTCAATCAACACTAGAGATGGCTATAGATATTTTATCACTTTCACGGACGATTTGAGTAGATATGGATATGTCTACTTAATGAAGCACAAAAGTGAGTCATTTGATAAGTTCAAGGAATACCAGAATAAGGTTGAAACCCAGCAGGGTAGAAAGATTAAAGGACTACGTTCAGATCGTGGTGGCGAACATCTTTCGAATGAGTTTGATCAACACCTTAAAATCTGTGGTGTAGTACTACAGTTAACTCCACCTGGAACACCTCAATTAAATGGTGTGTCCGAACGGAGAAATCGAACATTACTTGATATGGTTCGATCCGTGATGAGTCACACGGTAGTGCCTGATTCATTGTCGGGCTATGCTCTTTTGTTAGCTGCTCTTATACTTAACCGAAGTCCGTCTAAAGCTGTTGACAAGACTCCATTTGAAATGTGGAAGGGAACAGTACCTAACTTGTCCTTTATTCGGGTTTGGGGCTGCGAGGCTTATGTCAAGTGGAGACACGAGGATAAGCTCGGCCCGCGATCGGTCAAGACATACTTTATTGGTTATCCAAAAGGAATGTTTGGTCATTACTTTTATTCGCCTACCGAACAACGTGTTTTTGTTGCGGCTAGTGCGAAGTTTCTAGAGAATGAATTTCTCGAGAACAAGACGAGTGATAGAACCTTCGATCTGTCGGAGATTCAAGAACCAACAACCGAGCAACCGATGGAGGAAGATGTTCCTTCATCTTCTGCTGCGGTTAATATTCCTGA
Organism: Heliosperma pusillum; assembly: GCA_022085475.1. Taxonomy (NCBI): domain Eukaryota; kingdom Viridiplantae; phylum Streptophyta; class Magnoliopsida; order Caryophyllales; family Caryophyllaceae; genus Heliosperma; species Heliosperma pusillum. Next base: position 9,764 of record JAIUZE010070421.1, read on the forward strand.
GGAACCTAGAAGGTCGGGTAGAGTCTCCATACCTCCAGACAGATACATTGGTATGGTCGAGGAGAACGATAGAGACGATGTTTTGCTCCTAGAGAGTAACGAACCCGCTACCTATAAAGGAGCCATGACCTATTCCGACTCAAAGCTATGGCTTGAGGCCATGCAATCCGAGATGGACTCTATGTATGAGAATGACGTATGGGATCTGGTTGATTTGCCTGATAAGGTTCGACCTCTTCAATGAAAATGGCTTTAAAAGATAAAGCATTCCGTAGGGGGACAACCAGACACCTACAAGCCACGACTAGTGGCAAACGGTTTCACTTAAGTGCAAGGATTGCATTATGATGAAATTTTTGCACCCGTAGTCATGCTGCGTTCCATTCGGATAATCTTAGCGATTGCCGCTTTTCATGACTATGAAATTTGGCAGATGGACGTGAAAACCGCCTTCTTAAACGGTTATTTGGAGGAGGAGTTGTACATGGTACAACCCGAAGGTTTCATTGACCCTAAAAATCCTAAGAAAGTGTGCAAGCTTAAGCGTTCCATTTATGGACTTAAGCAAGCTTCTCGGAGTTGGAATCATCGTTTCGACCAAGTCATAAAAGAAATGGTTTCACTCGATCGGTTGAGGAACCATGCTTATATGTCAAGTCGAGTGGGAGTAAAATCGTTTTCTTGATATTGTATGTCGATGACATACTCTTGATAGGGAATGATATTCCTCTCTTATCTTCGGTTAAGGTATGGTTAAAGAACCATTTCCAGATGAAAGATCTGGGCGAGGCACAGCGCATATTGGGAATCTGTATCTATAGAGATAGATCACGACGGATGTTATCACTCAGTCAGGAGTCTTATATAGATAAGATTCTTGAAAGGTTCAGCATGACAAACTCCAAGAAGGGGCATCTTCCAATGACGTCTGGGATGCATTTGAGTAAAGCTCAGGCACCCAAGACATCTGAAAAGGTCGAGCGCTTGAGTCGAATTCCTTATGCATCAGCTATAGGATCGATCATGTATGCCATGATATGCACACGTCTAGACGTGGCATATGCTTTGAGTATGACCAGTCGGTACCAAGGCAATCCAGGTGAAACACACTGGATGGCTGTTAAAAATATCCTTAAGTACCTACGGAGGACTAAGGATTGGGCATTGACTTATGGTGGAGAGACTGAGCTCTGCGCAACCGGTTACGCAGATGCTAGCTTCCAAACGGATCGGGATGACTCGAAATCTCAGTCTGGATTCGTATTTAATCTTAATGGCGCTGCGGTCAGTTGGAAAAGCTGCAAGCAGAGTGTTATAGCAGATTCTACGACTGAGTCCGAGTACTATGCCGATTCAGAGGCTGCAAAGGAAGCTATATGGATGCGTCAATTCTTACAAGTACTTGCCATAGTTCCTAGTTCGAATGACCCGATCACCATCTATTGTGATAATAGTGGTGCCATCTTCCAGGCTAAGGAGCCTAAGTCTAGCAACAAATCTAGACATGTACTTCGGAAGGCTCACATGATCAGAGATTACGTGGAGCAAAAAGAGATAGTGATAGACAAGATTGCTACGGATGATAACATAGCAGATCCTCTCACTAAACTGTTAAGACATGATAAGCATATAGGGCACGTTACTTCCATGGGAATTAAACGTTTTCCTGAGTTGTATTAGCTGTTTGTATGAATTAGACACATCTTTTCATATACTAATAATAACTTCATCGTATTGTTTTCATATTTTCTTTTTCATGTGGATTGTATGGACAACATTGAACACCACAAAGTGAACTGAATAACAGTATATGTGTTATGGTCCGTAATCGCCTACATGAGCTGATAACTCTGGCTATTATATTGTTGAGTCGATTGATGGTGGGTTCAACGAGCCATAAGTCATACTGTTGACTGATCGATCACAAATACGAGTTATAAGGATATCTCGTAGGACATTGTAATTCGTGACGACGTTATGGAGTCCTAGATGTTTAACAACATTCGGTGCCAGGTCGTGGATAGGACGTCCATAGTGTTCCTAGAGTCGATTCTCTTCACTATCAACTGTCTCTTGAGATTAAGGCAGTTTTTGGGTGACTTTGGTTTCTTTCTCACGGTCGACCGTAACAGGAGGCCAAGCAGTTTTTTACTTGGTAATTTCATACTGTGCTTACATCTGCAGGATTCGAGTTTAGGAAAATATCCAACCCTTTATCAGGTTTTGTTATTTCTGAGGGCCACTCGAGGAGAAGTAACTGAAATGCATGGCCATGCTCGAATAATGATTCGTTTACCAGTTGAGTTACTCTCTAGTCGGGAAAACCACTCTTGATAATGATCACTTATAAAATACGACCTTTGTGAATGCGGACTTTGCAAATTGTTTTACATTGAACGGGAGAAATTTAAGCATATGAGAAACGGTTATCGCACATACACTTGTAAGGACAAGTGGGAGATTGTTGGAGCTAGTGTCCTCCACAGTTAGTGTGATAACAACTACGGTTCACAGGGTATACTTTGTTTTATAATCAGTTGATTAACGTTTATTGATAACGGTTGGCTTGCTAGATAAGTTTGACGTTATTGTCATACAGATGGCGGTGATCAACTTATCCCTAAAAGTTACACCTAAAGGATGTGTTTGAGAGATGTGATTATTTGAGAAAATAATCATATTGATGCCTTATTACATGACTAAAAGGTTAGTCGATGTATTTGACTAAAAGGTTAGTCAAATGTGATGACGATACGATTAATTAATAACGATTAAATAATGTTAGCTGGTGATTGAATATAAAATGTTATATTTAATCAATGTATATAATGTTGGTCTAAACTAAATGTAAACTGTTATATTTAAGTTGACATATATGTATTACACGATATTATTATAATGTATTGGCTCGGTATATGTGACGGTCCATTACTAGTAATAATTAGAATACATATTACATAATGTACATACTAAATTATATGCTAACTACCTAATATAGGTTGAGATAAATAAGGAAACTAGGGATTTGATTTTTGAAACTTTCCTCTAGAAATCTCACGGCACATGTGAGATTAAAAGGAAAAAAAAAAAACCCTAATGACTCAAAATCTCACGGCACACACAAGTGAAGAAGAGAAAGAAAATTCTGATTTTTAACTCTCTTATTCATCTTCATATTCATCATCAATATACACACAAATTAGAAGTAATTTTTGGGTATTCGTTCTAGCACGACGAAGGTATTTCTTGAACCAACTTGAGTGTAACGATTAGGAGAATACCTACTTTGGTATTTGTTCTTAGGCCTTTTACTAGGACCGAAGGTTATTTCTTAATTTCTTGTTTATATTATGCAATTTCATTTATGACTAGAAATTCATATAGTTATAATTTCATTATAATTCGAAATTTTTAAAGGGAAGTATACCGATATATCCCACATTGGTTACTTCATCTTTAGTTGATATTTTTGTTACTTCAATGTGATTGGTCTGTAACTTCAAGTCATTTGTGAGTAACTTCAAGTTGGAAATTGTGTAACTTCAACATCTAAACGTTGAATATACTGTGTGTGACTTCTATTCAATTACTGCGTAACTTCTAAATTACAGTGAATAACTTTAATTTATCAAAGTAACATTTCAACTGCAATGTTACTTGTTATACTTCAACATTTATAATCCTTGTTTTACTTCAATTTTGTGTTCTTTTTATTTCATAATACATGGAGTTCAATATTGTTAATCCTTGTCTTCCTCAGATGGCTTCAGGTGACGACGAACAAATTCAGACACAAGATGCGCCTAAGATAAAGGTGAAGTGTCGCTCCGCGAGGCTGGTCAAAGTGATGGAGGGGCTGAATGTTGCACAGATTGCAGCAGTCAAGAAAATTGGTTTTGGGGGGCTGCTAGAAATTAAATGTACATCGTACCCGCTTGCGCATGTCCTTTACTTTTTCGATTGATTTTGTGATGGGTCCTATGTTTTCAGGGCGTCTGAACTAAAGAAGTTCATGGTTACTAAGCAGGATGTAAATGACTACTTCTTGTTGCCCATGGGGCCCAATCCTCTCGAACTAGTTCCTACTGGCCGCTACAAGAAATCTACTGAACGGGAATTCAAGGAATTGAAAGATCGATGGCGGTTACGATATGGTGTTGTTAAAGCGGCTGATCATGTCCCTTTGGGCAAGGCGTTCACATATCTAGAGAAGGACAAATTAGGTGGTGATGAATTCTGCAGGCTATTTGTTTTGTGTAGTATGTTGTTGTTCCTATGCCCCACTTCAAATAATTGAATTGATTTAAAGATTCTAAAGGCGGTAGAAGATGTCAGTGGTATTACAACGTTTGACTGGTAATCTTACGTGTTAAATGGTATAGTTAGTGCTGCAAAAGACTCTGTAAAGGATCATAGGCCAGCCTATTTGCTCGGGTGTATCCCTTTTCTGATTATCACCTATTTCCAGATGTTCGATTTTAAAGGACAGGAATGCAGACACGATTTCCCACTGATAAAGCACTGGGACGAACATAGGATGATGACTAGGATTGCTGCTGAGATGGACATGGGGGGGGGGGGGGGGGGGTTGGGTCGTCTTCCTTTTTCAAAGGTAAAATATCCGCGGTATGTTCCTAGTTGCTCTAAGTTGGGGAAGGTTTGTCAGAGGTTGACCATTGCGGGTCCGAGTGAACCCCAACTTCTTCTGGGTTCCAGCTCCCACTCAATAACGGAGAAGAAGTTCATTCAGATAGAACTACTGCCAGGAGTTGAGGATGAAAATGAATTGAAAGCTCGGGTTGTTTATGTGAGTCTTCTGTTACTTGCCCCTAAATTTATTGACCCATATATAATATAATTTTACAACTTCAATCCTATTTAGTGCAACTTCAATCCCATTTAGTGTAATATCAACATTGTTCTTTATAACTTCAAGCTTGCTCTGGTGATCTTCAGTTCATATTTTGTGTAACTGTGGTGTAGTACTACAGTTAACTCCACCTGGAACACCTCAATTAAATGGTGTGTCCGAATGGAGAAATCGAACATTACTTGATATGGTTCAATCCGTGATGAGTCACACGGTAGTGCCTGATTCATTGTCGGGCTATGCTCTTTTGTTAGCTGCTCTTATACTTAACCGAAGTCCGTCTAAAGTTGTTGACAAGACTCCATTTGAAATGTGGAAGGGAACAGTACCTAACTTGTCCTTTATTCGGGTTTGGGGCTGCGAGGCTTATGTCAAGTGGAGACACGAGGATAAGCTCGGCCCGCGATCGGTCAAGACATACTTTATTGGTTATCCAAAAGGAATGTTTGGTCATTACTTTTATTCGCCTACCGAACAACGTGTTTTTGTTGCGGCTAGTGCGAAGTTTCTAGAGAATGAATTTCTCGAGAACAAGACGAGTGATAGAACCTTCGATCTGTCGGAGATTCAAGAACCAACAACCGAGCAACCGATGGAGGAAGATGTTCCTTCATCTTCTGCTGCGGTTAATATTCCTGAGGAACCTAGAAGGTCGGGTAGAGTCTCTATACCTCCAGACAGATACATTGGTATGATCGAGGAGAACGATAGAGACGATGTTTTGCTCCTAGAGAGTAACGAACCCGCTACCTATAAAGGAGCCATGACCTATTCCGACTCAAAGCTATGGCTTGAGGCCATGCAATCCGAGATGGACTCTATGTATGAGAATGACGTATGGGATCTGGTTGATTTGCCTGATAAGGTTCGACCTCTTCAATGAAAATGGCTTTAAAAGATAAAGCAATCCGTAGGGGGACAACCAGACACCTACAAGCCACGACTAGTGGCAAACGGTTTCACTTAAGTGCAAGGATTGCATTATGATGAAATTTTTGCACCCGTAGTCATGCTGCGTTCCATTCGGATAATCTTAGCGATTGCCGCTTTTCATGACTATGAAATTTGGCAGATGGACGTGAAAACCGCCTTCTTAAACGGTTATTTGGAGGAGGAGTTGTACATGGTACAACCCGAAGGTTTCATTGACCCTAAAAATCCTAAGAAAGTGTGCAAGCTTAAGCGTTCCATTTATGGACTTAAGCAAGCTTCTCGGAGTTGGAATCATCGTTTCGACCAAGTCATAAAAGCAAATGGTTTCACTCGATCGGTTGAGGAACCATGCTTATATGTCAAGTCGAGTGGGAGTAAAATCGTTTTCTTGATATTGTATGTCGATGACATACTCTTGATAGGGAATGATATTCCTCTCTTATCTTCGGTTAAGGTATGGTTAAAGAACCATTTCCAGATGAAAGATCTGGGCGAGGCACAGCGCATATTGGGAATCCGTATCTACAGAGATAGATCACGACGGATGTTATCACTCAGTCAGGAGTCTTATATAGATAAGATTCTTGAAAGGTTCAGCATGACAAACTCCAAGAAGGGGCATCTTCCAATGACGTCTGGGATGCATTTGAGTAAAGCTCAGGCACCCAAGACATCTGAAGAGGTCGAGCGCATGAGTCGAATTCCTTATGCATCAGCTATAGGATCGATCATGTATGCCATGATATGCACACGTCCAGACGTGGCATATGCTTTGAGTATGACCAGTCGGTACCAAGGCAATCCATGTGAAACACACTGGATGGCTGTTAAAAACATCCTTAAGTACCTACGGAGGACTAAGGATTGGGTATTGACTTATGGAGGAGAGACTGAGCTTTGCGCAACCGGTTACGCAGATGCTAGCTTCCAAACGGATCGGGATGACTCGAAATCTCAGTCTGGATTCGTATTTAATCTTAATGGCGCTGCGGTCAGTTGGAAAAGCTGCAAGCAGAGTGTTATAGCAGATTCTACGACTGAGTCCGAGTACTATGCCGATTCAGAGGCTGCAAAGGAAGCTATATGGATGCGTCAATTCTTACAAGTACTTGCCATAGTTCCTAGTTCGAATGACCCGATCACCATCTATTGTGATAATAGTGGTGCCATCTTCCAGGCTAAGGAGCCTAAGTCTAGCAACAAATCTAGACATGTACTTCGGAAGGCTCACATGATCAGAGATTACGTGGAGCAAAAAGAGATAGTGATAGACAAGATTGCTACGGATGATAACATAGCAGATCCTCTCACTAAACTGTTAAGACATGATAAGCATATAGGGCACGTTACTTCCATGGGAATTAAACGTTTTCCTGAGTTGTATTAGCTGTTTGTATGAATTAGACACATCTTTTCATATACTAATAATAACTTCATCGTATTGTTTTCATATTTTCTTTTTCATGTGGATTGTATGGACAACATTGAACACCACAAAGTGAACTGAATAACAGTATATGTGTTATGGTCCGTAATCGCCTACATGAGCTGATAACTCTGGCTATTATATTGTTGAGTCGATTGATGGTGGGTTCAACGAGCCATAAGTCATACTGTTGACTGATCGATCACAAATACGAGTTATAAGGATATCTCGTAGGACATTGTAATTCGTGACGACGTTATGGAGTCCTAGATGTTTAACAACATTCGGTGCCAGGTCGTGGATAGGACGTCCATAGTGTTCCTAGAGTCGATTCTCTTCACTATCAACTGTCTCTTGAGATTAAGGCAGTTTTTGGGTGACTTTGGTTTCTTTCTCACGGTCGACCGTAACAGGAGGCCAAGCAGTTTTTTACTTGGTAATTTCATACTGTGCTTACATCTGCAGGATTCGAGTTTAGGAAAATATCCAACCCTTTATCAGGTTTTGTTATTTCTGAGGGCCACTCGAGGAGAAGTAACTGAAATGCATGGCCATGCTCGAATAATGATTCGTTTACCAGTTGAGTTACTCTCTAGTCGGGAAAACCACTCTTGATAATGATCACTTATAAAATACGACCTTTGTGAATGCGGACTTTGCAAATTGTTTTACATTGAACGGGAGAAATTTAAGCATATGAGAAACGGTTATCGCACATACACTTGTAAGGACAAGTGGGAGATTGTTGGAGCTAGTGTCCTCCACAGTTAGTGTGATAACAACTACGGTTCACAGGGTATACTTTGTTTTATAATCAGTTGATTAACGTTTATTGATAACGGTTGGCTTGCTAGATAAGTTTGACGTTATTGTCATACAGATGGCGGTGATCAACTTATCCCTAAAAGTTACACCTAAAGGATGTGTTTGAGAGATGTGATTATTTGAGAAAATAATCATATTGATGCCTTATTAAATGACTAAAAGGTTAGTCGATGTATTTGACTAAAAGGTTAGTCAAATGTGATGACGATACGATTAATTAATAACGATTAAATAATGTTAGCTGGTGATTGAATATAAAATGTTATATTTAATCAATGTATATAATGTTGGTCTAAACTAAATGTAAACTGTTATATTTAAGTTGACATATATGTATTACACGATATTATTATAATGTATTGGCTCGGTATATGTGACGGTCCATTACTAGTAATAATTAGAATACATATTACATAATGTACATACTAAATTATATGCTAACTACCTAATATAGGTTGAGATAAATAAGGAAACTAGGGATTTGATTTTTGAAACTTTCCTCTAGAAATCTCACGGCACATGTGAGATTAAAAGGAAAAAAAAAAAACCCTAATGACTCAAAATCTCACGGCACACACAAGTGAAGAAGAGAAAGAAAATTCTGATTTTTAACTCTCTTATTCATCTTCATATTCATCATCAATATACACACAAATTAGAAGTAATTTTTGGGTATTCGTTCTAGCACGACGAAGGTATTTCTTGAACCAACTTGAGTGTAACGATTAGGAGAATACCTACTTTGGTATTTGTTCTTAGGCCTTTTACTAGGACCGAAGGTTATTTCTTAATTTCTTGTTTATATTATGCAATTTCATTTATGACTAGAAGTTCATATAGTTATAATTTCATTATAATTCGAAATTTTTAAAGGGAAGTATACTGATATATCCCACATTGGTTACTTCATCTTTAGTTGATATTTTTGTTACTTCAATGTGATTGGTCTGTAACTTCAAGTCATTTGTGAGTAACTTCAAGTTGGAAATTGTGTAACTTCAACATCTAAACGTTGAATATACTGTGTGTGACTTCTATTCAATTACTGCGTAACTTCTAAATTACAGTGAATAACTTTAATTTATCAAAGTAACATTTCAACTGCAATGTTACTTGTTATACTTCAACATTTATAATCCTTGTTTTACTTCAATTTTGTGTTCTTTTTATTTCATAATACATGGAGTTCAATATTGTTAATCCTTGTCTTCCTCAGATGGCTTCAGGTGACGACGAGCAAATTCAGACACAAGATGCGCCTAAGATAAAGGTGAAGTGTCGCTCCGCGAGGCTGGTCAAAGTGATGGAGGGGCTGAATGTTGCACAGATTGCAGCAGTCAAGAAAATTGGTTTTGGGGGGCTGCTAGAAATTAAATGTACATCGTACCCGCTTGCGCATGTCCTTTACTTTTTCGATTGATTTTGTGATGGGTCCTATGTTTTCAGGGCGTCTGAACTAAAGAAGTTCATGGTTACTAAGCAGGATGTAAATGACTACTTCTTGTTGCCCATGGGGCCCAATCCTCTCGAACTAGTTCCTACTGGCCGCTACAAGAAATCTACTGAACGGGAATTCAAGGAATTGAAAGATCGATGGCGGTTACGATATGGTGTTGTTAAAGCGGCTGATCATGTCCCTTTGGGCAAGGCGTTCACATATCTAGAGAAGGACAAATTAGGTGGTGATGAATTCTGCAGGCTATTTGTTTTGTGTAGTATGTTGTTGTTCCTATGCCCCACTTCAAATAATTGAATTGATTTAAAGATTCTCAAGGCGGTAGAAGATGTCAGTGGTATTACAACGTTTGACTGGTAATCTTACGTGTTAAATGGTATAGTTAGTGCTGCAAAAGACTCTGTAAAGGATCATAGGCCAGCCTATTTGCTCGGGTGTATCCCTTTTCTGATTATCACCTATTTCCAGATGTTCGATTTTAAAGGACAGGAATGCAGACACGATTTCCCACTGATAAAGCACTGGGACGAACATAGGATGATGACTAGGATTGCTGCTGAGATGGACATGGGGGGGGGGGGGGGGGGGGGGGGGGGGGGGTCGTCTTCCTTTTTCAAAGGTAAAATATCCGCGGTATGTTCCTAGTTGCTCTAAGTTGGGGAAGGTTTGTCAGAGGTTGACCATTGCGGGTCCGAGTGAACCCCAACTTCTTCTGGGTTCCAGCTCCCACTCAATAACGGAGAAGAAGTTCATTCAGATAGAACTACTGCCAGGAGTTGAGGATGAAAATGAATTGAAAGCTCGGGTTGTTTATGTGAGTCTTCTGTTACTTGCCCCTCAATTTATTGACCCATATATAATATAATTTTACAACTTCAATCCTATTTAGTGCAACTTCAATCCCATTTAGTGTAATATCAACATTGTTCTTTATAACTTCAAGCTTGCTCTGGTGATCTTCAGTTCATATTTTGTATAACTTTAATCCTATTTAATGTAACTTCAATCATATTCAGTTTAACTTTCTCTTGTGTACAACTCACTCTCATTAAGATGACTAACATTTATGTACTTGTTTACATTTAGGGTGTATATGAGCTTTATTTACATATGCAAAGAAATGCTGTTGCGTTTCATTCCTGGTATGCAGATGCAACCGCGAGGATCAAAGCTGCAACATGGGGAGACAGTGATCCAGTAGGCCTTGTTCCTTCACAGTCAACCCAAGACTTTTTTGGAGATGAAAACGTTAATCGTTACGTTGATGAAGTTCAAGAGATAGCTGCAAGTATGGGACGATCTGTATCTCTTGCACCTGTCTTTCAAAAATCGAAGACGGTCCTGGTTCAACATAAAGAACAACAACAAAGGTCTACCACTCAAGTGAGAGAGGTTCTATATGGTCTTGCCATTGAAGGTTTTTCTGGAGAGTTTGATAAAGCTGTTTGTGAAGTAAATGGTGGTGCAGATATAGAGGTTGACTTGGCCTCAGACGATGTGATGGGTAGCCTGGAGCCCTTTTCCACGACTAGTGTTAAAGAAATATTTCTAAGAGCGGGGGAGGCGGAGGCTACCGTAGAGGTAGAAGATGGAACTGTGCTGTCAAGGGATGCAGAACGGGCTGCTGACCTAGACGTTGTGTAGCAATGAGGGGATGCATGTAACGCCGTTGATGACAAGTCTGAGATTCAAACTGAACATGGAACCGTGGACGATGATGCACTGAAAGGGATTATTACCAGATCCAATTGACTCTTATGTTTACAGCAGATTTAAAAGAGGCCTATCGTTGAGTTCCTGAGTCCGCTGGTGCATTTGCGATAGACGCTAGCGCACCTGGCGTAGGGGGTGTTGAGACGTGTGGTGTGGGAGGGGAAATGACTGCTGAAGGAAGTGAAAAGAACGTTGATGCTACTCCCACCATTTACGTCCCGCAAACAAATCTTATTTATCACCCATTTCTACTCCATTCCAATCCCCCCTACCTTGCATGGATTTTATCCCCGAGAACCTGGGTTGTTCTATCGACTGTGGGGCACCTGATCCCAACCAGATGGTGGTGTCAGAAATTATGAAGCGCAATAAGAGGATGTTCAATACAGTGTTCAGTTTGAGGAAAGATGTGATGGACTACATCTTTAATAAATCAGACGCCTTTAACAAATCGTAAGTGACCTATTTCAACCCTGATACTTCTATCCATTAGTTTTTACGCTTTTACATTAATAATGTGTTAATTTGTCCCTGTAGGGAACAATTGGTGACATATTCAAAGTTTTACTGCATAACTCGTGAGGATTTGGTGTCATTAGAACCCAAAGTGCAAATCACTGGCAACATTATTGATTGTTGGTGTTTGTTACTTAATGAAATCATTAACCAGCAGAATCAACACGGGTCAAAATCTCGATGTGCCTTTGGCTTTAGTCACACTGTAAGTAGGATAAAACCTTTATTGAAGTTATGTGAATCAACAATTATGCGAATGGTTTATAATACCTTTACTCCAACGCATATTATGGGTTTCTTAACTTCTCTTCACTCTAATTATAGGAGACTTTGATGGAAATTTATCTTGCGTGAAAATCAGGAAAAGTTGTCGATCTAACACAGCAACTGTTTACTAGTTGGGACACATGGCAGGAATCATGTTTGTCTCCATTAAATCTCGACGCTGATATGGTATGTTTTCTAAGCTACTTATGCAATAAAATGGTGAAACTTCAATCCTTTTTAAGTCACCACTAGTCTTTAAGTTTGGGCTGCTATGTGGAGTTACAACATCAAGCATATTGTATGTAATTTCAATGTTCCTGGTATGTAATCTCAATGGTTGGTACAGTTTGTGTACCTTCAATGGTAGATGTTCATTATTCTTAGTGTGTAACTTCAGCCTTTGTGTAACTTCAATTCTATTATTGTGTTACTTTAGTGCCTAATTGGGTAACTTCAATATTATTAGGGTAACTTTAATGGCTAATTGTATTGATTCAATGTAATTAGTATAACCTCAACTGCATTCTGGGTCACTTCAAGATGAATATTGTGAAACTTCAAGATCTAATTGTTAAATATGTTCATTGTCATATTGTCTGTACTCCAATGTGAATAGTGTGTAACTTCAATATTCATTGTGTGTAACTTCAAGAGCATTATTGGTAACTCCAAGTAAGTAGTGTCACTTCAGTTGTTGTCTGTGTAATTTTAATGCATTTAGAGTATAACTTCAAGTATATGTGGAGTTACAACATCAAGCATATTGTATGTAATTTCTATGTTCCTGGTATGTAATCTCAATGGTTGGTACAGTTTGTGTACCTTCAATGGTAGATGTTCATTATTCTTAGTGTGTAACTTCAGACATTGTGTACCTTGAATTCTATTATTGTGTTACTTCAGTGCCTAATTGGGTACCTTCAATATTAGTGTGTAACTTCAAGATGAATAAGTTTATTGATCTAATTGGGTACCTTCAATATTAGTAGGTTAACTTTAATGGATAATTGTATTGCTTCAATGTAGTTAGTATAACTTCAACTTTATTCTGGGTCACTTCAAGATGAATATTGTGTAACTTCAAGATCTAATTGTTGAATAGGTTGATTGTCATATTGTCTGTATCACCAATGTGATTAATGTGTAACTTCAAGTGCATTATTGGTAACTCCAAGTAAGTAGTGTCACTTCAGTTGTTGTTTGTGTAACTTCAATGCATTTAGGGTGTAACTTCAAGCATATTATGGGTAACTGTAACTTCATGCTGTAATTATTATGTTTCAGGTCTTCATCCCCGTGTAGTCTGGTGATAAAGATCATTGCAGTTGTGCTTGCATTAATTTCTTATCCGAGAAGATCGAGTGCCTAGACAATCGCTATTACGATGAAGATCTTCTTAAATTGCCTTACGGAGGCATATCTCGTATTGCTCTAATGCATCTATACATAACACTCAGTTATCATGTGTATACGTGTAGTTTTTTGTTTAACTAACAATGGTTTTATACGTTTTCTGTCAAAACTCTACTTACAGGTTGATCTAATGGGAGATTATATGTCGTCGAAAGGACATATGAAAGGCTCAAAGGTTAGGGGTTTTAGTCTCGTTAACAAGGAATTTAAATGGCAAGCGGTTGGGTTTTTTTCGAATGATTGTGGGGTTTATTTAATGTTGCATATGCTGCTTTATGGGGGAGAGCTGTTTGAGTACGGGCTAGAGAAAGCGGGCATGACTACCCTGTTCCGAGCCGAAATTGGTGCCACCCTTGTCCTTAGTGACTTCAACAAGGACAGGTAATATGTGCTAGCTAGGGTCGCTGCCTTTAATGAAGTTAAGGCACATTCATTGACTACCTCCGCCCTCAAGAGAAGCACCGATACTGACATATCGATGAGCTCAGCCAAGCGCCCCCATCACATGACGCCTGATAACCGCACTCCTGAAGGTCCATCCTTTACAGTTAAGCCCCATGTTAGTGGGGGCCTGTCATCTATCAGTAGTCGTCCTCGTGGTAGGGGGATGGACTAGGATGCTCAATCTACTGCGGGGAGCCTGAGGAAAAGGCTCTTGTTGTTTCAAAGACACTACGGAAGAACCAGATATTGATAAGGGATGTACAACTTTTGAGGAAAAACGTGGCTGACTATTGCTTCTTAGACGACTACACCTTTGAAAATAAGTGAGTATTATTTAATATTTTATTTATTGCGTTTTCGAAGATGACTTGAATGTTAGTTGATTCTTTTGAATGTTGGCGACACAGAGAAGCACGAGTGTATTACAACCGCCATGCAAAGCTTAACAGGGATCATATTTTGTCCATGCTACCGGATAGGCTAATGTACTTCGATATGATCGAGTGCTGGTTGATGTTGCTAAATCGGTTAGAGTCGGTTGACAGCGATTTTGCAAGAATGGCTTTCTTTGGCATAAGTCATATGGTAATAATATCTAGTTCTAGAATTATTATATTAGACTTATATGTTTAACTTCAATGGTAGTCATCTGTGTTCTATGTGTTACTTCACTCTTTTTTGTGACTTGATGAAAACTGTGACTTATACATGTAACTTCAGCACTATTTTTTGAAACTTCAACTAAGGTTTTGGTAAAGTTTAATGACATTATGTGAAACTTCAACTAACTGAATAACACTTTTTTTCACTATTGTAACTATACAGGACGCGCTCAATAGGATGATTGTTACCTTTGACCAGACCACTCAGAACGACGAGGACGTAGACGAAGTTTTCCGATTATGGGATCTCTTCATCAAGGGTTGTGAGGACTCATTCAACCTGAATGCAGATTTAATATTCGTACCATTTATCATCGACGGCGTTTTTTCCTGCACATGTATCAACCACAGGTCAAAAACAGTTGATCTGTTTGACCATCCATATCACTCTGATTCGAATCAGTCTATCACATGCAAAGCTTCTCGTGTAATTAAATTTTAATGTTGTCAATATCTGATTGTTTAATTTACTTATCAGTCTTCACTTTTATATAGGCTGGTTCCATGTCCGATATCTTTGAATCAAGAGGTGTTGTCAGAGGAATCTCCATTGTGGACTTCAACCATCGTCAGATAGTTTTTTCCTGGCAGAACCCCGCCCATGATCTTTGTGAATCTGGGATATTCACAATGATGCATATGTTAATGTACGAGGGTGAGCCTTTCCAGCACAATGACCTTGAGCGGAAAGTCAACCGGCGTTATTTGGTAATTCAGTTGGCGGCGACCCTTGTACTTGATGATCTGAACCTCAGAAGAGATTCTGTTATGGCTAAGGTTGTTGCTTTTGTGGCGGACAAAGACAACATATGGAAAAAAGTTGAAGTTAGGCGCAAACTGGAGAAATATTTGGTAAAAAAATAGTGTCAACAGTATTTGTCAAAAGAAAAAATGTTCCTAATGTATTTTGCAATATAAACCTGTGACTTGTATGTTTTTTTTGGAAGCTCTGTAGGAAAAAACAATGTTTTAAGTATATTTTTGGAATATCAATGATTGTTTCCTTAAAGAGTTCGATATTTATATACTCTTCTGTGTAACTTCAATGCAATATTGATGAAACTCCAGGACTATTCAAAGAAACTTCAAGGCAATTTTTGTAACTTCAATGCCACAAAAGAAACGACAATATTTTTTGTAACTTCAATGTTATTATATTCAACTTCAAAGCCATTCAAAAACTTCAAGGAAATTCAATGAAACTTATCGGCCATTCACTGAAGCATATTTTAAGGCCATTTACTGAAACTTTAAGGCTTTATAAATGAAACTACAAAACCATTCACTGAAACTCCAATACACATAAATAAAAGTTCAAGGCAATTCAATGGTTTTTCAAGGCCAGTCAGCCCAAAAACAAATAACTTCAAGTCACGTAATACGATTCCATACACAATAATTTGCCAAGAAAAACATTACTTAAGACCTCGTCTGCATTACCACTTGGCGCAAAATAATTACTTAAACTGTCACTTCATTACACATCGTGTTCCTCCTTAGCATCTCCTTCTTCATCCTCGCCTTCTTCTTCCTCTTCTTCTTCATCTTCCTCTTCTGATTCTTCTTCTTCTTATGATTCGTGTTCTCCTGATCCTTCCCCTTTTTCATAGTCCTCTGACGATGGGGATGGTGAGTGATTTGCAAAAGGGTTCGGGCAGTTTCTCTTCTCGTTGTTGGACATTTGCTTACAATTATTACATAAGTGTTTGGTCTTTTTTGCTAAGGCAACAACCTTTGCCTTGCTCGACAACATCCTTTTACCACTACCTATGTTTTTGCACTGTTTTCGTGGAATAATCGTGATCTTTTCACTTACTGTACAACGAAGTATTGTCTCAATTTCTTGTTGTTTATTATTGGGCCCCCATTCCGGTAATAGTTTCTCCTTAAATTCTCGAACTAAGGTGCACAAGCTCTCAACCTTAGCCTTACCCCTTCCCCTAAGTAACCCAACGGTCTCGTGAACTTCTGACCACAACTTGGCCAGCTCAAGTATTTCACCATCAATGACATCAACGTCTTCTGTTATTGAACCACCACCTTCGAATATACTAAAGCGCAGTGCATCTTTAGTCCATCTTTTAGCAACATAAATGATGGGAACCGTTTTGAGTCCATTTGATGTATAAATCCATATGAGATGGCGGCACAATAATCCTTTTGTTTCAAACATTTTACAGCTGCATCTTCCCTCAAGTGTACCTAGCACATTATTAAATTTGTCAACACTTTAATTTTCAAATACTGTAAGACCAACGACATTTTGTGTCACTTCAATTAACAAATACTGTAACTTCAGGACCATTATATGTAACTACAGTGACTAATTGTGTTGCTTCAATTCCTAATTGGGTAGCTTCAGTCATTGTGTAACTTCAATACTATTATTATGTTACTTCAGTGACTAATTGGGTAACTTCAATGTAAGTAGGGTAACTTTAATGGGCAACTTCAACTTCATTGTGTAACTTCAATACTATTATTATGTTACTTCGGTGACTAATTGGGTAACTTCAATGTAAGTAGGGTAACTTTAATGGGAAACTTCAACTTCATTCTGGGTAACTTCAAGATAAATATTGTGTAACTTCAAGATCTAATTGTTGAATACGTTTTTTTTCATATTGTCTGTAACTCCAATGTGATTAGTGTGTAACTGCAATAGCACATTGAATAACTTTATTTATTAAAGTGTAACAGCAACTTCAATATTCATTGTGTGTAACTTCAAGAGCATTATTGGTAACTCCAAGTATATGGTGTCATTTCAATTGTTGTCAGAGTAACTTTAATGAATTTAGAGTGTAACTTCAAGTATATCTGGAGTTACAACATCAAGACCATTATATGTAGCTGCAAACATCAGGACCAATATAGGATTCTTTGAATATTCCAGACTATTTAGTGTAACTGCAATTTTTATAAAGGATTCTAATATTCTAGGCTATTTAGTGTAACTCCAGCTAAATTATGTAAATTTAAATAAATGTTAAACATTGACAAATTACCTGGGTTGTATTCAACTTCAAAATTCTTTCCTTTGAATGTATCAGTTACTGTAGTCACCTCAAGTTCACCTCTTTTGGCGTACCCCCCGGTTTTACATATCCATCTTTGGTCACAGATGGCTTATCGAAAGAGTATTTGACCTCTTCCCTAAACTCATTGAAAATCGCGTGTGTGTAGATTTTCGCTCCGTGTTTTTCTTTAGCAAGATGAGTTACTGTTTTGGGTGACGATTTCCTGTTATCATTGTCTAACTTCTTTTGTTGGTGTCTTTGATGGTCCATAGCGCTCACAAAACGCATCCAAAACTCTACCAAAGTACCTGATTTGTGCTCAAATCTCTTAAAAAAGCTATTTTCACTCTCCGATCTCTGCGTTGTTCTCATAATGCGTCCCATTTTCAAATCCCTGCAATGCGCCATCACCCACTGTTTCCTTATAGCGTATGTGTCTGAAAACCAATCTTCTGTACCAATCTCATGTTCTGCCATTATAACTTCCCATCTCTTGTCAAAATCCACTACTTCAAGGTCGTCATCCCATACAATTTCATTCATCTTTTAATCAAGTCGTTGTAATCATCCCTCATGGGTCCATACTTGACCGGCACCTTGTTCATGATATGCCACATGCAAAATCGATGACGCGCTGTCTTGAACATTATTGCCACAGATTTTATAATCCCTAGATCCTGATCTGTGATGATGTACTCTGGTTCCTTTCCTCTCATAGCTGTCAAAAACTTTGTAAATACCCAGTTGAAGGATTCAAAGTCCTACTTCGCAATCAATGCCCCACAAAATGTTACTGACCGTTTATGGTGGTCGACACCGGTAAACGGGGTGAATACCATCGAATATTTGTTGGTACAATAAGTAGGGTCAAAGGACACTGCATCACCAAATACAGAGTAATTCCGTTTAGCAGTAGCGTTAGCCCAAATTGCCCTACGTAGGCTTCCGTCACTGTCTATATCGTCGTAGTCGAAAAAGAATCCCTTTCTATTTTCAGCCATGTTCTTAAAATGATCTACAAATAACTGACCGTCTCGCTCATGAATGAAGCACTTTACATCCCTGTGGAAGTTTTTGAAATCTGTTAAACTAGCCCCAATATTCTCGAAACCATTAACGTGCTCCTTGCACATATTATAAGTCTTTGTTGCTCCAATCTTCAACTACACACAAAAAACGTAACTTCAAATATTAAATAACTTAAATCCAATAATACTGTCACTTTTAATATAGGTTGCAAACAATCTATATCAATGAGACAATTTAAAATTAATTACTAACCCTCGAATTATAGATGATAATCTGTTTATGATAACTCGTAATTCTTCTTGACAATTTCTGAAACTCTCGATCATAGACCGAGATTAGTTCGTGATTGTGCCCATCGGTGATTCGGTCAATACATATTACCCTTTCGTCCATAAATAACCTTATTCTAGCCTTGCACCCGACCCTAGTTATTTTAGTCCTCCTTTTCAGTGTTTCAACCACCTTGTATGATTTACTGAACCCCTCTCGGTTGCAAACCAGAAGCTTTGATTTCAATTTCCTATCACGCCACTTCTTTGTTGTGTACTTCCGAACGTCAAAGCCACAAGCAAGTGCATATATTTTGTAGAAATCAACTGCTTCATCAATAGCAGAGAACTCATGCCCGACGTACGGAGTAAATTCATCTTCTACTTTCTTACAAAACACCCATTCTCCGTCAGCAAATGAACCTGCATAAGTTGTACAAATTCTTACATTATAATAACAAATCTTCAGCTCACTTATACACTTTACTAAATAAAATTAGTTGTAACTTTAATCTGTTACTTCAACAACAACATGTGTTACTTCAACAACAACATGGGTTACTTCAATGTACAGGTAGTGAAACTTCAACACTATGTCACTTCATCGTTGTTTTATTAGACTTTAATGTAAATACCTGTAACTTCAAGACTTTCAAACTTTAATCACTATCCGGAAAACATCTAAGAATTTCATGTGTAACTTCAACGCTTTCTAACTTCAAGGATATTTTCTGACACTTTAATTCACGAATGGTGTAACTTCAAATTCATTTTTTAACTTTAATATCAATCAGTATAACTCGAAGCCTAGTTGAATACACACTCAAATGTGTGACTTCAACGATGTTTTGCAGACCTTCAACGACAATACAAGTAACTTCAAAACTATATGTAACTTTAACAACTATCAGCATCACTTCTATACACAATTAATGTAACTTCAATTCTTAATATCTTCAATACATTATGTACTTTCACACAATTAATGGACAATGTTTTGCAACTTCAACAATGTTTTGTCACACTTTAGCTCCAATCAGTACAAGTTCAAGACTTTATGCACATGATGCACATGCAATAACATAAAATTCAATCACAATATCATTGTTTCACTTCAACACATAAAAGTGTAACTTTAATGAACAAGTATAGTAACTTTAATTCTATGTTTCGCAAATCTGTGTTTTGCCATTTAGTGTTACTTTAATGAACAACTGTGTAACTTTAATGAACAACTTCAACACTCAATGTAACTTTAACAACTATGAGCATAACTTTTACATAAAATAGTGTAACTTCAATAGGCTACATGTCTTCAATAGAACTTCAATACTAGTTCATCAATATTATTCACTTCAATCTATAGTTCTAATATTACTTCAATCAAATCTAATATTCTAATATTCAGCAATATTCACCAACATGCTTCAGTATTAATTAAATACACGTAACTTTAAAAATAAAGATTCAAACCAGACTAAGTTGCCAATAAAGTAAAATAACAAACAAAAAACAAGTCTTGTAAAACTTTAATAATGAAGATACAATTTCACTTTAACTCTGTTTTATGAAACTTTAACAGAAATATGTGTAACTTCAACTAAAAAAAAAATTGAAGATGCTTTGACAGTGTTAAAAATTATGCTTCAGTATTTGGAAGATGCAAACAAGATGAACATGCTAATATAATACAAAACATCAATATTTGGAAGAAACTTTATTTATAATACAAAACCTCAATACAACTATTAGTAGAACTTACCATTCGCGACTTCAACAATTTGTTGATCAGACATAACGATTTTGAAGAAACCTTGCAAATATTTGAAATATTTAAATAGTAATAGTAACGAAATCCTCTGGTAGATTATTGATCCAGCACAATTATGGAGGTTTTGGATGTAGAGAGAGATTGTGAAGTTGTATTATATAGATAGAAAGTGTTTGCATGGTGGATAAATGACTAAAACCTAAAAGATCTTGTCAGATAGTACGTAGTACTGTGTCTTGGGGCAGTGAAACCGAATATCATGCATAAATATGATTTTCCTTTTTTTTTTTGGGCTTATTGAAGTCATTACCTCTCTCTCCATCTCAACCATTGATTTGGTTGATCCAAAGGCCCTTATAAGAACTTAAGGACTCAAATAATATAAGGGACTCATAAGACCTTATATATATATATATATATATATATATATATATATATATATATATATATATATATAGATAGGGTTCTTGTGAGTCCACCCATTATTTTGAGTCCATGAGTCCTCATCCTAGCCATTGGATGAGGGAGATGGATGGATGAGATTGTAGAGACAAAAGCACACTTAACAATAATCAATTACCTATGCACTAATTAATCAACTTTCTCTCTCTAGCTTTTAGTTAATCACTTTTGAGCCCTTTTAAGTATCTGAGATTTATGAGTGTTACTTCAGCCCCTGTTTGTGTAACTTCAAACTAAAATGTGATTTCGACTACATAAATTTGAATTTATGAAACTTCAAGACAAGTTTATGTGATTTTAGCCTTTTTATGAGTGCAACTTCAGTCATTACGAGTGTAACTTCAACCTATATTTATGTAACTTCAAACTAAAATGTGATTTCGACTACATAAATTTTAATTTATGAAATTTCAAGACAAGTTTATGTGATTTTAAACTTTTTATGAGTGTAACTTCAGTCATTACGAGTGTAACTTCAACCTATATTTATGTAACTTCAAAATAAAATGTGATTTCGACTACATAAAATTGAATTTATAAAACTTCAAGACAAGTTTATATGATTTTAGCCTTTTTATGAGTGTAACTTCCGTCATTACGAGTATAACTTCAACCATTATTTTTGTAACTTCAAACTAAATTTTGATTTCGACGTACATAAATTTGAATTTATGAAACTTCAAGACAAGTTTATGTTATTTTAGCCTTTTTATGAGTAACTTCAGTCATTACGAGTGTAACTTCAACCATTATTTTTGTAACTTCAAACTAAAATTTGATTTCGATTACATAAATTTGAATTTATGAAATTTCAAGACAACTTTATGTTATTTTAGCCTTTATGAGCGTAAATTCAGTCATTACAAGCGTAACTTCCACCCTTATTTGTGTAACTTCAACTCAAAATGTGATATCGACTATATAAATTTGAATTTTGGTAACTTTAAGCCAAGTTTATATATCATTTTAACATTTCTATAAGTGTAACTTCAGTCTTTACGAGTGTTACTTCAACCCTTATTTGTGAAACTTTAATTTTAAGACATATATGTATAACTTTAAGACATATTTAGGTATCTTTAGTCATTTTTTAGGTAACTTCAGTGATGTATACTACATGTTAATATGTGATTGAATATTTTAATTTGAATTCATGTAACTTTAAGAATAACTTTCGTCCCTTAAAAGTGTAACTTTAGTCCTTAAAAGTGTCATTTCAAGCCTAGAAAGAGTAACTCTAATAAAAAAATATGTAACTTCAGTTAATAAAAGTGTAACTTCAGTCATTATATGTGAAACTTCAGTAAAACAAAACCACTCACCACAAAAAAATATGTATAACTTCAGTACAAAAATGTGTAACTTCAGTTATTAAATATGTAACTTCAGTCATTATATAAAAACGAGATCTAAAAAATAAAACATTCAAAAGAAAAAAGAAAAATTAACATCAACACACAAAAAAACAAGATCTAATTTTTAAAAAAGTGTGTTACTTTAATCAGATCTGAAAAAAAAAGACGATATAAATAATGTGTTTTACTTTAATAATATCAACAAGTATAACCTTTAAGGTTATTTTGTGTTACTTTAATATATAATATGTGTTACTTTAATAGACGATATAGGTAACTTTAATAAATAAAGCGTGTAACTTTAATAGAGATTTGTGTTACTTTAATATACAATATGTGTGACTTTAATACACAATATGTGATACTTTATTAGATGAACTTTGACACATTTTTTCAGATCTGAAAATAAAAAGGAAAAACAAAAAATTAAACAAAACATATATTTTTAAAAATAAAACAACAATAACAATATCTGGAAAAAAAAAAGAGGAAAAAAACATAAAAAAAAAGGCGATTTCCTTTGGAGTTACAGATATATATATAAATAAAAAAAGGAAAAAAACATAAAATTTCAGATCTGAAAAAAAAAAGTATATGTTTGGTGAGGCGGTAGTGGGTGGTGGTAGATCTGAAAAACATAAAACTCCCTCCACCACCACCGACACCGTGTTTTTAAATCTAAACAAAATGAAGAGGAAGGAGGCGGTGAGGAGCTTGGTGTATATGAGGCGGTGAGGAGGCGGTGGTGCGAGGAATATGAGGCGGCAAGAGGAGAAGAAGGTCGTGGTGGTTGTGGTGGTGGGCACCGAAGGAGAAGAAGGCTGTGGAGGAGAGGGGTTATTTGGGTGGTCACCGGAGGTGGTGGGGGTAGTGGGTCGTGGTGGTAGGAGAGGGGTTTTATTTGTAGATCTAGTATTTTTAGTGGTAGATCTAGTTTTTTTTTCTTTTTCAAAAAAAATTGGTTGTTTTTCAGGTTGCCGGCGGTAGGCGTGGCCGGCAGTGGGCGTGGCTGGCGGTGGGGTTGCCGGCGGAGAAGAGAAAGAGAGAAAGTGAAAGAGAGAGTTTTAGAGAGAAGGAGGAGGGAGTTTTAGAGAGAAGGAGGAGGGAGTTTTGAATGAATGAATTGTGTGAGAATTAGGTGGGAGAGGGTGAGTTAATAGTGGTTTAATTAGTGTTGTAGTGAGAGAGTGTATTAAACACCTTTACTAATGACATTTTTTGTGTTTTAATCTCAACCATCCATCACCAAGATCCAAATGCCACTAAGAGGACTCATGGACTCAAAGTTTTGGGGTGGACTTTCTTGATCCTTTCTCTCTCTCACTCTCTCTCTCTCTCTCTCTCTCTCTCTCTCTCTCTCTCTCTCTCTCTCTCTCTCTCTCTCTCTCTCTCTATATATATATATATATATATATATATATATATATAGAATTGGGATCCGGTGAGAACCACTAAGATAATGAGAACCGTGAGAACTCCGCCTTACAAAATTTATTTTTTAAAACTAACGAAATATTTGGATTCGGCGTAGAATATTATGGCTAGTTAACATATTTCTTGGCCGAAAATTAATATGCTACTGACGGAAATCGAGTCGAAATAGATTTTACTCTTTTTAATGCACCTAGTACTCAGTTTCATGTATCTAACAATTTTCATGCACCTAGTACTCATTTTCATGCATCTAGAGCTAGTTATTTTCATGCACCTAGTAATTATTTTCATGCATGTAACAATTTTCATGCACCTAGTGCTCGTTTTCATGCATTTAGAGTAGTTTTAGTTTGCCTAATTGGATTTATCTACATTAAGTACATTTTTTTTAATATAATCAATAAATTTTGTTTACTTACTGCAAATATTTTGATAGAATAAACTAAACTAATTGTAAATGATCCATCAAAACTTTCGAAATAAGATTTGGTGAAGATTTAGTGAGAGTTCTCATGGTTCTCATTATGTTAGTGGTTCTCACCGGATCCTGACCCTATATATATATATTATATATATATATATTTATTATATATATATTATATATCTATAATATATATATATATCTATATACATATATATATCTATATATAACATTTATATATATAGTATATATATATGTACATACATATATATACATATAGATATAGATATATATATATATATATATATATATATATATAGAATTAGGTTCACGTGAGTCCACCCTATCTTTTTGAGTCCGTGAGTCCATGATACAATATCACAAGTTACACTAAACAATATCACGGCATATATTATACAATATCACACCACTGAACCACTTTTTCGCGCACTATTATTAACTTTTTTTTCTCATACTTTTTTTCAAACCAATTGATTCCAATACCGAAGTTTCGACAAACACCATCATTCTCTCGCCCTTTCATGCCGGAAAGTCACTATTATATTGCATATAGCTTCTTTTATCATATTTTCACTCTACTAAGCATCTTTGCCTCTGACATTTTTCTTCATAGCTGACAACGAGATCCCTAATTTAACGACGATAATGACAAATTTTGTAGTGATTGAGGGTGGTGTGAGCTCCAAGTAGGAGTAATGTGTAAAGGTGGAGGAATATGAAGATTGAAAATACAACAAGGGATAAATAATAGGTGACGATGGTGCCGGATATATGTTTGCTTGTGTCGTCTAGGTGCTTGGATATGTCGCCGTTATAGGTGGGTGGGTAGTCGTCGTCAACGGCGAGTAGTATTAGATATAA
Source organism: Heliosperma pusillum (assembly GCA_022085475.1). NCBI lineage: Eukaryota > Viridiplantae > Streptophyta > Magnoliopsida > Caryophyllales > Caryophyllaceae > Heliosperma > Heliosperma pusillum. The sequence goes on from JAIUZE010070421.1 coordinate 34,932, forward strand.
TATTTTTCACCCATTTGTGCTGTTTTTTTTCGTGATATTGTTTAGTGTAACCAATGATATTGTTTTGTATAATCTGTGATATTGTATAGCTGGACTCACGGACTCAAATATTTAGGTGGACTCACCGGATCTTGCCTCTATATATATATATATATATATATATATATATAGAAGTAGGTTCAAATGAGTACACCCCTTATCTTTGAGTCCATAAGTCCTCATCCAAGCCCTTGGATTATCAGGATGAATGGCTAAGATTAAAACAAAATGGATGGCAAAGATTGCGAGACACACACAATCCATCTCCTTCAAACCCTAATACTTATACCCTCTCCTCACCCAAATTTTCTCATTCTCACATTTTCCATTATCTCTCTACCTCCGTTCTCTCTCTACATACCTCTAAAAAAAACCCAAAAAAATCTCACTCATCCCTCACCCACCGAGCACCACCGCGGCACAGTTACACCAGTGTGCACCACCGCCACTCATCCACCTGCTGCCACTGCCTCCCCAACCCATCCACCCCTCACGACCGCCGCTGCGCTCCTCTCCTCCTCTGCCGCCGCCGACGTCCACTCACCAACCTCCCTCCTTTACTAAACACCACCAATAAACTACATAAAAAATTAGATCTAAAGAAGAAAATTGAAAAAAAAAAACCACCAACAACAGCCACTAGAACCATATACCACAAAAAACATAACTTGTTTGTAAATTTAAAACAAAAATAATGGTGGTGGTATCGGTGAGGAGTCTTAAAAATAAGAGTAGGCGGGATGAGAGAGGCGTCGGTGAGGAGTGTTAAAAACGGTTTTTTTTTTTAAATCGGGTGGTTTTAGTGACGTTTTTTGTTTTATAAATTTCTTATGGGTTTTTTTATTAGATCTCTTTTTTTTCCATATATATTATGTTTTTTATTTTGATTTTGATTTTTCTGTTATTTTAGATCTCCTTTTTTTCACTATATATATTTTTTCTAGATTTAGTTTGTTATTAGTCTGATTTACTGTTTTTTTAGATAGATCTCGTTTTTTATTTTTTATTTTAGATCTCATTTTTTTTTTCTCGTATTGTGTTGGTGAATTTTTTTCATAGAATAGAGTGGAGATGGTGGCCGGAGGCATGGGGACGCGTGGGAAATGACGGCCTCCTCCTGCCGCCTCGTCTCCTTTTCTTCTCTGTTTTCTTTAAAGATATGTATGTATCTTCACATTTTTAGTCGATCTATTTTTAGATCTGAAAAAGAGTTTAAAACGGATAAAAAAAACAACCACCACCATCTTTGATCTTAAAAAAATGGGTAAAAAAAATCACCATTTCAGTTCTCATTTTCTTTTTTTTTTCAGATTTTTATGTTTTTTATTTTTATTTTAGATCCCATTATTTTTTATATATGTTATTTTTTCTAGACTAGATATACTTTGTTTTTTTTTTTTTCAGATTCGTTTTTTTTTTCGGATCTCGTTTTTTATTATTAAAATTTTTTATGATGTTTTTCTATTTTTTATTTGAGAGCCCGTTTTTTTATTTTTTAAATCTCTTTTTTTTTGTTGGTGGTTGGTGGATTTTTTTTTCCAGATCTAAAGTTACATTAGTCCATTCACTTTTTTATTTTTAAAATCTCGTTTTTAGTTTTCAAAATTCCTTATGTTTTTCTAGTTTTTAATTTAGGTCTCGTATTTTGTTTATTAGTTTTTGTTTTTTTTTTTTGGGTTTGGTGGATTTATTTTAGATCTCTTTATTTTTTTCTTTTTTTTATTAGATCTTGTTTGTTCATTTTTTAGATCTAGGTTTTGTTGTTGTTGTTGGTCGATTATAGTTGTTGGTGACGGAGGAGGAGGGTAATGGTTGTTTCTATATCTAAAGTTACATCATTATAGACTAAAGATGCAAAATTATGAACTAAAGTTACAATAGTATGGGCTGAAGTTACACTAGTATGGGCTGAAGTTACACTAGCATGTACTAAAGTTACACTAGTATGTACTAAAGTTACACTAGTATGGACTAAATTTGCACAATTATGGACTAAAGTTACCTTATTAAGGACTGAAGTTACTTAATTAATGACTATAGTTACATTAGTATGGACTGAAGTTACACTAGAAAAGACTAAAGTCACCTAAATATGAGTTATACTATAATTGACTAAAGTTACACAGTTAATAAATGAAGTTTCACTAATAAAGGTTAAAGTTACACTTATAAAAATGTTAAAATTAAATCATATTTTAACTTAAAGTTACACAATTAAGGATTAAAGTTACACTCATAAAAAAACTAAAATCACATAAATTTGTTTAAAAATTATATAAATTCAAATTTATATAGTCGAAATCACATTTTAATTTAAAGTGACAAAAATAATGGTTGAAGTTACACTCTTAATGACTAAAGTTACTCTCATAAAAAGGCAAAAATCATATAAATTCATCATAAACTTACATAAATTAAAATTTATATAGTCGAAATCACATTTTGGTTTAAAGTTACACTAAAAAAGGTTGAAATTACACTCGTAATGACTGAAGTTATACTTGTAACACCCGGAAATGTACCCTATTTTTCTAATAGAAATATTTTACGAAATCGTTTCAGTAATTTTAAGTTTTAAATTATAATTTTAAGTTCCGAGTCCAATTTAGAATTTCCGAGTTCGTATTTGGAATTTCTGCGAGATTTCATGAAAAAGCCGTCTTAAGTCTAGTTTGACTTTTCTGGACTTTGGAAATCGTCTTTGACTTTTCCTACACAACTCATACTCCTTAACCTAATATTTCATTTTCACACAAAAATCAAACACATTTTCTTTCTTCTTCCTTAAGCAACTTTCCCTCTTGGAATTCGATCTTAGAATTGACGTATCTTCTTCGTTACTCGATAGAATTTACGTAAGTTTATCTTATTCTTCCTCCCGTACCTTCCTTTATCCGTATTGATAATAAAATTATCGTCTTTCTCGCTTTTTAAGCATTCCGCCTTTCTCAAGATGAACTTTATTCATCTTTTTGCGATCTAATTGTAGGTGGCGACCTCCAAGATCCCGACAAAGACTATTTTCTTATAGAAGAGGAGCTTGACGATCATTAGAGACGCTTAAAGGTAACGGTGAAGGGTTACTCGGTATCACTTACGTGTTTTACATGTTTATATGCTAGAAAATCGTATGAGATTACGATTAGGAAGATTAGAAACCATGCTATGATTAGTAAATGATGTTATATGAGGAATATTGATGATATATATTGATTGTTGATGATTATTAGAAGTATAATTGAGTTTTGAAATGAATTGGTTAAGCTTTGGAAGCTCACGGGTGAAGAAGTGATCCCAGCCAGTCGACCGGCCGCCGGTCTGACCACCGGCTGGGAACACATCAGTAACTCATTTGGAAATTTTGGTTTTTGCATGATATGGTGCTCCAGGCCGGCCCACCGGCCGCCGGTCCATCCACCAGCCTGGAACACATCAGTGTTGAAGTTTTGAGTTTGGTATGATTGTCTGAGCCGGTCGACCGGCCGCCGGTCGACTGACCGGCCCAGACCCCTTTCCTCTGTTTTTTGGGTTTTTGCCTTTGTTCTGAGCCGGCCCACCGGCCGCCGGTCTCCTGCCCGGCCTGGAACACGGCTGTATATTTTTCCTTCAACTTCTAAAAACTCGTAATTTATAATAATTCGCATGATCGGTTTGTTGTAAAATTTTACGTAATGTCTTATAATATTCATGTTTTGAATATTTGATATCTCTTTCGCATGTATCCCCTGTTTAGTGACGGTTTTCGATATGTTCCCACTTTGAGTCGGTTTTTACAAATGAGTCGGTTTGAGCACTATTTTGTCTTGTGCTTTGTATTCTCATTCCCTTGGCTACCTTCCCGTTCGTAAGGCTGGAATGTCGGAACGGAGAGGTATCCTACTGCTTAATTGCATGTGTAGTGGGCATACGACGACGTTGTTGGGAGTTGAACGCTATGCGTTGATCGACCCGGCCGTCAAATGTTGTGTACTTGCGAGGTGGTGTTATTTGCATGTAGCGTACCGCTTGTTATGAGGCTTGAGCTCTTTTCCGCCTCTTTCGTGAATTGATCTACCGAATTTGGGGTACTCGGCGTCTATGATTGACCGAGTCTTGGATGCGAAACGTTTATCGCATGTCGAATCGGAAAATGTGATTCCGAGAATCTGGCCAGGTTTAGATTAGGAGCCGTTTAATTATCGTTCCTACCAGGAGGAAATTAGTCTACATATACGAAATGTAGCATCGTGTATGAGTTCAGGGAAACGCTTTATCCCGTGGATGCCTTTTAATCATACTTGCCATGTACACGATGCTAGTGCGTTTCATTTACCGTGAGAGTTGTCGTCTTGTGTCGTTCTTTGAATGCGTGATTTCATGATATTGTTCATGGTCATGGCATGATTGGACACCGTCATTGTCTTGGTTCGTGAATGGATGATAATATGTTGGATATTATGTGATCATCGCATGACTTGACTTGGTTTGTCTGTCGAGTCTCAATCTTATCAATCTTATACCGCTAACGGTGCGATGTAAGCCCTAGTGAGCGTATTCGATTGCCTAAGAGTGTCTTTCCCGAGTCTTGGAATAACATGATGTTTACGGAAATGATTTCTATATGATCTTATCATTATATTCCGTATTGCCTATTTGTTCTTATCGCAACTCACATGTATATATATATATGCATGCTTTACTTCTGTATTACCTTATGTGTACGTTTGATGTAATATGGCTGGGAGAACCCGGAGTTACTCCCCACTGACTGTGGCATTCATGTTTTTCATGGATGAACAGGTTTCTTGCTTGGATGATTTTTGGCTGTGACATTTTGGGGTTCGGGTGTGAGCTAGCGGGCGTTGTCCCTGGAAGTTCACCTCTAGACGATAGTAGCTAGTTTTTGTTAAACACTTGTTCTTTGCTAACATTTGAAGAGACCCCGTCTCTTTGTTGTATTTCCGCGTTTAGTTTGTAATATTTGACACTCCTCGTTTTATTTACAATGCATGTTTAAAAGTTTTTAAAATACCGTATTTCCGCATATCTTTTCACATGCTTGTATGTTTTATCTTTCCGCATTCGCGAGGGTTGTCACAATACTCATAAAAAGTCTAAAATGACATAAACTTGTTTAAAGTTACATAAATTCAATTTTATATAGTCAAAATCACATTTTAGCTTGAAGTTACAAACATAATGGTTGAAGTTACACTCGTAATGTAGGTGGAAGTCAATAAAACTCACTCATTTTGTTCTAATCTTGTCCCTTCATTTTATTCTAATATTGTCCATCCATTTTTCTTTTAATCTTGACCCTCTATCTTGTCCATCTGATTATAAACAAAAGAATAGCACTGAGTAATATTGGAGTAATATAAGAATAATATAAGAGTAACATAAGAGTAACTGTGGAATAATAAGTTGTAACAAAAAAAAGTAACAAAAGAAAAACACCGGAATAACACGTGGTAACAAAAAAAAGTAAAAAAATACCATAAGAGTCACACTGGAATAACACGTGTTGAATAAAAAAAAAGTGAAAAAAAATAACATAAAAGTACCACTGGAATAACAAAAGTAAAAAAAAAAATAACATAAGAATAACATTGGAATAACACGTGTTAACAAAAACAGTAATAAAATAAAACAACGTAAGAATAACACTTGAATAACACATGGTAACAAAAAAAAGAAGTAAAAAAGTAACATAATAGTAACACTGGAATAACAAGCGGTAACGAAAAAAAAAAAAAAAAAAAAAAAAATTAACGTAAGAATAACACTGGAATAACATGCTGTAAAAAAAAGAGTAAAAAAAATGACGTAAGAGTAACACAGGAATAACACACGGTAACAAAAAAAGTAAAAATAAATAAATAAATAACGTAAGAGTAACACTTAAATAACACATGCATGACAAGAAAAAAAAGTAAAAAAAAAATAACATAAGAGTAACGCAGTAATAACACGTGCTAACAAAAAAAAAAGATAACATAAGAATAACACTGGAATATATGCGGTAAAAAAGTAAAAACAAAAATGACGTAAGAGTAACACTTAAATAACACGAGGTAGCAAGAAAAAGAAAAAAAAAATAACACTAGAATAACACTAGAATAACACATGGTAACAAAAAAAAGTATAAAAATTAAGATAAGAGTAACACTGTAATAACACGAGGTAACAAAAAAAACAAAATAACGTAAGAATAACACTGGAATAACATACCGTAAAAAAGGAAAAAAAAGACGTAAGAGTAACACTGGAATAACACACGGTAACAAAATTTTTTTAAAAAAAATAACGTAAGTGTAATACTGAAATAACACGCAGTAACAAAAAAAGACTAAAAAAACGTAAGAGTAACAGTAGAATAACACGCGGTAAACAAAAAAAAGTAAAAAAAATAACGTAAGAGTAACACTTGAATAACATATGGTAACAAAAAAAAGTAACAAAATTAACATAAGAGTAAGAAAAGAATAACACGCGGTAAAAAAATGTAGGAATAACACTGGAATACAATACCGTAAAAAAAAAAAAAGTGACGTAAGAGTAACACAGGAATAACACACGGTAACAAAAAAAATTTTAAAAATAAAATAACGTAAGAGTAACACTGCAATAACACGTGGTAACAAAAAATGACTAAAAAAACGTAAGAATAACACTAGAATAACACGCGGTAAAAAAAAGTAAAAAAGAAAAAAACAAACAAAACGTAAGAGTAACACTTGAATAACACATGGTAACAAAAAAAAAGTAAAAAAAATAACATAAGAATAATCAAAAAAATATAATTATGAGAACATAAGAGTAACACTACAATAACACTTTGTTAGTACCAACTCACCGTAAGAACTCAACTCACGAGATCCCGCCTCTATATATATATATATATATGTTTATGCCTCCCGTTGTGGTACAAAGGGGGCCCACGGAGGGGTGCGCTTGAGAGGACAAGCGTAAAAATACGCATTTATGGAGTCTTCACCAATTTTTATGGGAAATTGAAACCATATGAATACTTTATGCCATGTCAGGACACAAAGTTATGACATGAACACTAAGAACTCGTCACCCTTAGCATTCTATGTCTAGTGTAACAACCCGAAAAATGCCAATTTTTCTAGTAAAAATATTTACTAACACTTTTCAGTAGAACTTAAGTTTTTAAAATAGGAATTTTTGTTCCGAATCTTATTTTGAAATTCCGCGTTCGTATTTGGAATTTTTGAGGGATTCCATGAAAAGACCGTTTTTAGTCATCTTTGACTTTTCTTGACTTTTAAGTCGTCTTTGACTTTTCCTTGACTTTTTAAAGTCGTCATTGACTTTTTCTTGACTTTTAAGTCGTCCTAAACTTTTCTTGACTTTTAAGTCATCTTCGACTTTTCTCGACTTTTCAGTCAACTTTGACTTCCGTTGACTTTTTCCCGACTCGTCTCATAAGTATGAAGACCGAAATTTTATTTAAAAAAATAATATTTTTGATTTATTTTTATTTAGATTTATTAAGATTTATCATAATTTAATATAATTATTTTGAATTTATTCGGAATTTAAAGAATAACGTTACGGTTTTAACCGAACGTCATTTAACTATTCCCGACTCATCGTAAAGCGCGAAACAAAATCGAAACTCGACTTTGGCATGAGTCACACGCGCGTGTCATCGCTTTCCCCTCACCATTAGATATTTTATTTATTTTGATTAAACTAATCAAAATATCTAGATATTTATTAACTTTATCGATCAGTTAACGAAAATTACGCAAATCGCTCAAAATCAGACCCGATATCACCCAACATCACACGGCTCTTTCCTCCTCTAATAGCCCTTGATATTTTCATTTCTTTTGATACAATAATCATAATATCTAGATATTTGTATAATTAACTTTATCGTTAATTATATTTAATCGTTTACCGTAAAATAATTATTAAACGCGAGTCAATTACGGAACAACAATTTCAAAACTCAGCACCTTTATTGGTCTATAAACTCACGGCACACACAACACCATCACTACTCACAAACAACTTTTCATCTTACAATAAATCAAATAAAGATCAAAACATCACTTTCTTTAATCGTTCTTCGTGTTCTTCATCGTTCATCAATTGTTCTTCATCGTTCTTGAGCAAAACCTTTATAAAATCTTCGTTTTTTAATTAAATCCATCCTAATTTATATTTCTAGACTCTCCTCTTCGCTCCTCATCTTCACGTACGGTTATATTTCAATTCCGTCAAGATCGTTTTCAACACTTTAATTATGGAAATTCATATTTTTAGTTCTAATAATGTTTTCTTGTTATTTCTTATAGGGGAAGATTTTGAAGACGCGTTTGGAGACTCGTATATTTTGGGTGAAGATTAGTAGGAGGGTTTCTTATTATATACTTCTTATTATTATTTTGGTGCTAAGTGGTTTGCTAGCTAAGGTAACAATTCCGTTTTACTCGACGAAATAATGTCACATAGCTTTAGTTTTGGTTCATGTTATGGTTATTTATGATTTTAGTTAGTAACATAGTCTTTAGTTTTGTTTCTTTTGATTTTGGTTCATCTTTTATTTTGGTTCATATTATTATGATTTAGGGAGTTTGGTAGTAACATGATAAGTTATGATTGTTTTTATGATTTTGTATGAATTTATAATATGTTTAATGTTCTTGATGAATTTTAATGATTTTCCATAAGTATGATTTTTATGATTTTGTATGAATTTATAATATGTTTAATATTCTTGATGAATTTTAATGATTTTCCATAAGTATGATTTTTTATGATTTTGTATGAATTTATAACAAGTTTAGTGTTCTTGACATTTTTGATGATTTGTTATAATTATGATTTTTGTATGGATGATTGTTAAAATGGTTGTTTGATGATTAAAACATGTTGTTATTGATTTGGTGTTGATTGGTGATTGAACCGTGGAGGAAGGGCTGAGAACCGGACCAACCAGACCGGTCCAGGCCGGTTCAGACCCGGTCTGGGTTGGTCCATGGTGGGTCCGGGTTTTGGTCTTTGGGTTGTGTCGATGTTTGATTGTTATGTTGTTGTTTTGACGGGTTTTAATTATGTTAAAGCATGCGGGAAATATTAAGAAAACGGTTTAAGTAAAAGTTGTAAAATCTGCCATTTTAGCCAAAACAGGCCGTGGGGCCCATCCAGGCCCATGTGGGTCCGGCCCAACTCAGCCCGTGGGTCCCACTTTGGGACTTGTGACGGTTTTTGAGTTATCATCATTTTTATCGCGTTTTGTAATATTAGCAAGCGAGAAATATTAATAAGTAAAATATTTAATTAAAAAGGTTTTTCATTAAATTATTATTTCTCACATGTTAGAAATTATAAGACGAGATCGTAGTTTAATTTAATATCCTTTTAGTCAGACGGGTTTTGGTTATGATAATAATTCACATGTTAGAAGTTTTAAATAACATGTAATGAATATGTTGAATTTTTATGTCTAAGTCTAATTGGTAAAGACTCTGTTTTCTAGCCGGTTTGACCAAACGGGTTTGGTCAAACTAAGATCTAGTCAGCCCCGTTTTGACTGATGACCCGTCGCGGGACTCGGGTCGGGGATTTGTCTTCAAGTATGGTTGTATTTAATTAATTAATTAGCCTTAGTAGATATGAGGCGATATGATATTTGATTATTATTGATATGCAATTAGTCACATGATAGGATGTTTTCCCGTGACTGATTTTATTATATGGTTGGTGTCGTGTTGACTAAGTACCCATAGAGAATTATGAGTATATGGCGTCTTGACCATTCTAATTCTAAATGAGTAGCTTGGACCATGACATTGATAGGCCCGTACTGTCTTTAACGAGTATATAGTTCACAGCTTGATAGCTTTTGTGTCCGGCCTGGGGGGCTTATATCCAAGTCGGGGCATGGCATCCTAAGAGTTCCGCTTTGGGAAGGGAGCCAGCTTAAGTACTAGCCATCTCTGCTTAGGGGGTCGCCTAGTAGAGTTTCTCATGTACTGTTATGTCATGGGACGGGGAATGGAATAGCTGTTGTCGCTAGGTCTGATCAGTCTAGGACTAGGATGTTTTCCTACCTTGTGGTATAGCCTCGAGTTACAGAAGTCGACTATTGACTGGCTAAGAACTTATGCCTGTTTGTAGAAGTATTGGTCTTTCATGTTTGTATGATTCTATGAGTTTTAGAAGGTGAGATGCAAGCCGGCTAAGATTGATAGAGTTTGGATTACCGATTGTTAACTGATTCACATGATTACGTGTTGATTAGGGTTTGAGTGTATCAGGGCCATGTTACATGGTAACCGCTGAGCCAGCATACCAGCTTCCCTACCTCGAGTTATATTTTATTACCGAATTCACATGATAGCTTTCATATGCTAGGTTATATGTTAGTTAACTGTTTCATAACATGAAAAGCATATCATATATGTTAAGGTTTTGTATTTTCTATATACATTGCTTTTATGTTTTTCATGTTTCATTAAACTCGACATTTCGTGGCTGGGAGAACTCGGAGTTACTCCCCACTGACTGTGGCTTCCGTGTTTATATTTAATGCGGTCGAACAGGTGGTGTTGCATATTTGGGGTACATGGACGAGCTAGCGAGCGAAGTATTTACCTTGGACCTATATTCGGTTCATAGTTTGTATATTATTGTACACAGTTTTATTTCCGTATTTATACGGGAGATATGTCTCCCGTCTTGTATATTTCTTTTGTAGAATATTATTTCCGTTTTGTAATGACCTTTTTATTTATGACACCTTCGTATTGTATTCTCATATTTCTTTTATGTATTAAAATTATTTTTTTTTTCTTTCCGCAAATTTGAGGGTGTCACAGTGAGGGAGGTAATAGAAGTGACCCGCAATTGAATCGATCGGGTCAATCCAATAATCGCTTATAAGAAGGGGTAATACAGAACATATTAGCAACCCCTCATCTAGATTGAGGTTCAAAGCCGTTGATCTTGAGAAAGATTATCCAAAACAGATGCAGCCAAAGATTAACACCGGATGGTTAAAAAACGCAAAGAAGCAATTGATGAAATCTTGGGGGAATCTTATGATTGATATATATATTTCATTCAGAGCTGTAGAATCAACGTATGCAAATCCACTAATGCAAACAATACGTGATGTTGGTGAGGGGGTAAAAGCTCCTACAACATATGACATAGCCGAGGTAGGTAAACATTGTTTTTATATTTTTAATGTTATATATACACTATTTATTTCTTTATTGAACTTATTTCTTTTCATAGGTATATTTCCCTGAAACGTACCACGATATGAAAGACTATATTAAAACTCTCGCTCCAATATGGGAAGAAAGAGGTGTATCAATAATGTGTGACGTTTGGACATGTCAAACAAACATGCATATGATTAACTTCTTGGTATACTCAAATCATGGCACTATTTTCCATAAATATGTTGATGTTTCAAATGTCTTAAGTAAGGACGAAAAGTACTACTTTAAGCTATTGAAAGACGTAGTAGAAGAAATTGGTCAACACAAAGTTATTCAAATAGTAACAGATAATGAAGCTCATGTTTAATTAGGTGGTAAAAATTTAATGGAAAAATATCCACGCATATATTGGACACCTTGCGCACCCCATTGTCTTGATCTTCTTTTAGAAGATTAGGGTAAGAGGAAAAATATTCATGCAGTAATTGAACAAGGTAAAAAGGTAAGTAGATATATCGACCATTATAGGTGGGTATCTAATTACATGAAAAAATTCACCGGTGGAAGAGAACTACTACGTCTGACAATGAAAAGGTTTGCTAAAAATTTCATTATGTTAGAAAGTGTTGTGGAACACAAGATTGGATTACAAAGTAGGTTCCATTCATCTGGTTAATTAAGTAGCAAATACAATGATAATGAGGTACTTTGTAAATTTGTGAACTATTATCTAGAAGTCCATCAACCACGTTAGTTAAACTTTTGGAAAAGACGGAAGAAATTATAAAAATCCAAGCATCTATCATTCGAGTATTAAGGTAATTCGATGTAAGTTGGCTATTAAGGAAACTTGTACAAGTTATAAGCAATATTGGATTATGATTAATAAAAGATGGGACTTCCAAATTTATCAAGATCTACATGTTGAAGGTAATATATTTTTAATTATTAGCTGCAATTGTAATTATTATTGATTTGCTTATATTTATTTGAAAGATGCTACTTTAACCCCGCCTTCTTTTATGGAGTGGATAAACTTTCATCGGCCAGATAAATAAAGAAAGATGTGAAGAATGTTATTGAAAAATTGGCGCCAGATATTGACAGTGAAATTAGAGCATCAACTGAAGTTAGTTACTGTTCAAATTATTACTGATTTATAACAAATACCGATTTTAAGTATTTCAAATGGTTGTCGTTAATTTAATATGTTTATTATTTGTAGTTGCTCTCGTATGAGCAAAAGATGGATAGTTTTGGAAGTGTCGTGGCCCAGAAAGCGATAAAGCACATTGATCCAGGTAATAATTTATTTTATAATTACATAATTTAGAAATAATATTTCTGATTTAATTATCGTGGATATTTCTTAAAGCAGCTACATGGTGGTTAACTTATGGTGACAGTACTCCTAATCTTCCGAAAATAGTTGTTAAGGTGTTAAGTCAAACCACACCATCCTTTAATTGTGAAAGAAACAAGACTTAGCACGGTGGCAAGTCATAGTTGGTCCACATGGACGGTGGTATTTGATTTGCAGAGTCTAAGTTAGCTATGCTCAAGGGGTGTCACGATACAGAAATGGATTTGAAATTAATTTAAGAATATGGAGTAAATGTAAATAAATAGGAAAGTAAGACTAAAATAAGATAATCAAAGAACAAGCAATAAAAGAAAAGACTAGGATCGGTGGGTTCAAATCGGTAGCTTGGGTTCTAGTGAGTCGGGTTCATAGCCAATAGGTAGTCAAACTTGAGCGCGGTGGATTGACGCTCTCGATTAGGGATGACAGTGGGTCCAAGACCCGACCCAAACCCGTCGGGTCGGACCCTTATGGGTCGGGTTTGGGTCTTAATTTTTCAGACCCGTTGGGTATGGGTCGGGTATGGGTTTCATAAAAATAAATCGGGTTTGGATTTGGGTCTTAGTTGTGAGAACCATACCCAACCCGTAGACCCGCAAAATACTTGTGAAAACTATTATTATGTAAGTCAGTGAGGGAGTTGAAAATGAAAAGAAAAGTGGCATTGATTTCATGCCCCAAGTCGGAAGATTTTACCAGAATGCCAATTGAAATAGGCCCTTGTATTTTAGTTGATGTATGAAACATATGACACTACAATAGTAAACAGGAGAAGTGGAGAACATTTCAAGCTAGCTAAAATACTAGACCCGTGGGTAGACCCGGACCCAACCCTTACCCATCGGGTATGGGTATGGGTCTAACAATTTCATACCCATGCGGATATGGGTCGGGTCTGGGTCAAAGGGTGCGGATGCGGGTATGGGTATGGGTCTTGCCAGACCCGACCCATACCCAACCCGTTCCCATCCCTACTCTCGATCTATAACTAATTAAGGAGGATTTTGAAGAAGGATTAAACTAATTAAAGGATTAATCTAATCTAATCTAATCTAAATAATCGAAGTCTAAGGTTTCGTGCCCTCTTATTACATAAGAGGGGGGGGGGGGGGGATATATAGATTTACAAAAGACGAGAGACGAGCTTTGAAAGATAAATGGGCCTCGGTGAAGTCACGGGCGTGAGATGCAAGTCGCGGCCGTGACAAAGCAAGTTACGTGTTGGATTAAGTGTACTCCACAATAGTGTATTTATATAATAAATATCATTTGGAATATACGTGGCATGATTAGTATATTTTGATACTCCACGTCAGTTGATTAACGTAAATCGGTAACGCTCGGCTGACTAGAGTTTGACGTTATTGTCGTATGACGGCGGTGATCAACTGATCCCTTTAGGTCACACCTATAGGATGAGACCCAAATAGAATAATAATTATTTGTATACGATACACTTTAATTAGGACATTACATATATTTGATATGTACGTTTAGTTACGAGAGTTATTTATTGGAAATTGAGTTAGGAACTCATTTCACTTAAGTTTATTAATCAATTATACGATAAGTGACTGAATAAATTTTACGTCTTATTTTAATACAATTAAATAAGATTTAATTTAGTGATTAATCGTTAATTCATTAAATTAGTTGAGGTTATGTATATATTTTGAGGTAGAGGTAATTAGTTAATTATATTTACAAAGAGTTGTAAAATAAATTAACTGGGCATTGTGGGACCCATTATATATTGATATAATGGTAAAATATCACTTAAAAGTTAAGTACATATTGTTTATTAATTCGTGTCATATAATTGTTATATGATCAAATTAACACTTAATTATACAAGATAATTAAGCATATGATTAATAAGTATTTGTGGGACAAATATCAAAAATCAAAATGGACCCATGTGGACATGTATGTACCGGTTTTTGGTAGTATACATGGGTGATGATTTTAGTCTTATTTTATGCTCACTTAATCTTTGTAATAGTGACATGTTATGATAGACTTTAATCATTACCACCAAGTCCACACTCCACTACCTTACACAATTTAGAAAAGAGCAAAAGTGTCCCACAAGGGATGATGGAATCCGGCCAAGAGACCTTATAAGGACATGTGATGTTCTTATTTTTTCCACCACTTTACTTGCTCATTTTCTACTTCCCTTACTAACTCAACATCTCTCAAAAAAAACTAACATGCAAACTAATATTATCTACATATTACTAGAGTAGTAATATACTAATATTAGTAGTGTTATATCTTCACTTATTATCTAGTTAATAATAAGTTGAGATTATTTGGGTTGATTCTTGGGTGCAACAAGAAGGAGACCTTCTACTTTGGAGGTTGTTTTATGGAGGATCATCCATTAATTTCATGCTCAAGAACAATAAGAAGGAGTTCTTATTGTGCCCATATTGAACCGAAAATTCCCAATGTAAAGATATTTTCGTCTTATGTTTTCTTTTATGCTTTTATATTTGCATGCATGATAACTAGATCCTAAATCATTAAGTTAATGTAATTTAATGAACTAAGTAGAAGAGTCTAATTAATGGTCTAGGACTTTCATGTGGTATAAGAGCTCAATTGTTACATGCATGTTGATTTTAAGCATTAAAATCGAGTTATACGATAACTTGGGTAAAATTGAAAATTTGTGTTAAAAATTGGTTTGCACGAAATTTTTGATTTGAATGCATACCTACTGACTTCAAAATAATTGTGGTCAAATTTGGTGATTTTAGGGATTGATTTGCTATTTATGTTGATTTATGGCCTTCAAATCATGTTAATATGCATGTTTTATGTTAAAAGTTAACTAAAAAGAGTTGCATGTTGATTCTGTCCATGAATTTTTTATATGATCTCACATGCATGTTGTACATACTGTATGTAAAATTTCGTGACTTGTAATTACGTTTTGCATGATTATTGATTTTTATGAGATAAATGTCAATAAAGTGAGATTATTATGATCATAAAATTGAAACGTCCTTTTCTGGTCTTGAAAATTTTTGGTACATTTTATAATCTGATTTATATCATCGTGGTGAAATTGTATAATTATTTTCACTGTTTTACTATATTTAATGGTTTTTATTTGATAAAACCGTTGAATACTAAGTTATTTGTTCATAAATTTTATTCAAACTTTTTGGGCAAATTTTTATGGTTTTTATAGTTCCTGGATAGTTTCCAGAATATACTAAATTTTTGGTCTCAAAATGTTATGAGTTTTATATTTTGTTTTGGGTTTATTTCATAAATGTTATGATTAAACCTCTATATTTAGCAAATACGATCAATTCGAACTAATTAAATAAAAACAAAGTTAGTGGGGAATAATTTTGAGTTCTAAATCAGTTTAGATAATTAGTTTGAGCTTAAATACGATTTAAGTGTTGATTATTGATTTTTAATGGTTAAAAATCGATAAAATCCATAAAATCGAGCTAGAATGAGCATGATAAGTATTAAGGGCGATTTTGGAAGGATTTTTACAACATTTAATTTATGTTGTTATTGTTGAATGAATGAATGTCATTTATTTAATTTTTAATGCAAGTTGTACCTAGTATGGCCTAGATTATTTTAATCGGTATTACCCGTAATGTAAGGGAATAACGATTCGGTTGTAATTTTATTTGCGATCTTGTATCGCCGTTTGTAATAATTTAATTTCATTTTTAGATCAATTGTATAATAGGAATTTTATTTGTATCTTTTTGTAATTAATTATTATAAAGACGGAGATTTCCGAAGTCGGTGTTCCAAAAGAGGGTGCCTTTTTGAAGTATGTTCCATGAAGAGGCAAGGGGCCAAGGAGTTGGTTTCCGATTTTGTAATCATCTAGTTAATTAGATTAGCTAGGTGGCCATACTAGGATTTATTATTTGCTTGTTTTATGTTTTACCGCACATGCCAAAAATTGCCAACATGCATTTTTATTTCTCGATTGTAACGTTTTTCAAAATTCACCGATTTAGTTCACTTATAGGGAATTAATAATTAAATTGACAAGACCTCTCACATAACTTAAAAAATTGAGATTAGCCTTACCAATTAGTAACACCTATGAATCCCGTGTTCATTAGGGCTACCACGCTCGTGGGTCCCTTTTTACCTCGGGTAAGTAGGGTGATACGATCACAAGCTAAAATTGGATTGGACTCAACGAGATAAGCGTTATCTTGGGACTAGGAGATGAATTTAGCTGAAATCCGTCAACCAAGAGTTCTAAGGGTAGAATTAGTCAAGTATTGACTTACCATTTTTACATAAAGGTAGCGTACGATGACTATTTTTGTCTAACGGTGGGTCTTGGAATCACTTATATAATTTCGTGAGGGGTCATTATATGAGTGACTTGTTAAAATTGTTTTACAAGTGTATTATATATACGCAATGAATGTTTATTTTCCGTTGATATTTATTTTATTCGCGCAATGAAAAATATTTCATCCTTCTACAAACTTGTAAATCCGTTCAATCGTGGATAGTAGTTTCCATAAAATTTATACGGTAGCATTTTGATTGCGATTTAAATCTCCGTTTAAACCACCGTAGCTAATGACAAAATGATTTTTTCTTTTTTGATCCTCATATTCACCATTACAAATATCTCTTATGAAGAGTATATGAATAAGTCACACTTAGTCAAAAACGTTTTGATTTTGTTTTAGTGACGTCTTCTTATGACAATGGTGCATCAATCTTTTTGCTCTAAAGAAAATATTTATTATTTTTGGTATGACGTCATAATGCTCCTTATCGAGGCTTACCTCAAAAGAGGCCAAATCAGTTGGGATGACTAGGTTAATCGATTTATTTGAAATCGTGAATAACCAAATACCGTAGACACTTCATGAAAGGTTTATCCTTTTTGAAGGTAAAAGCATGAATGAAATGAAGAATAGTCTTCATAATAATTCTAAACTACTTGTCTAAATAGAGATTCATGAAAGTGAGTTGGAGCTCTAGGAAAGATGTTTTATTCTTGATTGTTAAGAATATCAGGAGGTTCAAGAGTAGGTTGATACGATGTTGGCACAAGGTAAAGGAAAAAGGCAAGGCTATTTTGAATAGTAAAGTCAAAACCCAAGCAAGGTGTCGAACCCAACTTTTGATGATTCTATTTTACAGTGTAAGACAGTAGAAAAGAATTTGCCCCAAGTTTTCTAAAGAGTTAGAAATTGGGTGTACTATTTTC
The DNA here is from genome assembly GCA_022085475.1 of Heliosperma pusillum. Lineage (NCBI taxonomy): Eukaryota > Viridiplantae > Streptophyta > Magnoliopsida > Caryophyllales > Caryophyllaceae > Heliosperma > Heliosperma pusillum. The sequence goes on from JAIUZE010070421.1 coordinate 52,753, forward strand.
ACCCATAATATCTATATGATCGATATTTATTTTGCTACAATGCGAGTTTTGGGTATTAGATACCCATTATGGTTTTCATCAATGTATTCAATCCATATAATAATTATTCGTGCGACGACTAACCATGATTAGATGTCGACCTACAAGGGAAATATAACTATTGTAGTTTTATTTCTATAGAGACATATAAAAGTTATAATGTGATCAATATTGTTTTGGATTTAGAGGTATACTTTAATAAACGTTATTATGTACATGAGCTCTAAATAAAGAATATAGTATCCACTTTAGTGTACGACACAAGTATTTCACTCTTGTGAATGGAACAAGCGTTGTATCTATTTATGCCTATACTTGGTCAATGGTTATCCCATACCAATCAAAGGTAACTATATTCTTGACCTAAATTAGAAATTACTTGTCATATAGATTGAAGAAGGCTCAAAATTGGTGACCCAAATCTAATCTTAATTCTGGATTGTGTAGCACTCTAAAACATTTGATTTTGAATCTTATGGTGTGTGCGAATCTTGTATTCAAGGCAAGATAATTCGTGCCCTTTTTGTTGAAAAGGAAATCCAACTAGTGAGTTATTGGCCCTATTACATAAGAATATGCGTGGTCCAATAACAAACACAACCAGAGATGGTTATGACTATTTCACTTTATTTACCGACGATTTAAGTAGATATTATATTTGATTCTACTTAATGAGGTGCTATGAGAAATCTTTGAAAAGTTCAAAGAGCTTCAATGTGAAGTAGTTAACCACCAAGAGTATTAGATCAGAGGACTTATGACCAAATCGTAAAAGAAATATCTAAGTATTGACTTTGATTTTCACCAAAAGTATTGTGAAATGGTTTCACAAGTTAACTTCTCTAACACACATTATTAGATAAGGTGTTGTTGCATAGAGAAACAGAACCTTATACGATATGATTTTGTATTTGTCAAGTCAAACTGAGCCACTTGACTAACCTTGGGCTTTTATTATTTTGTCTGCTATTTCTTTTGCCACCATATTAAAGCACATTTAAAACAGTCTGATTTCATTCCATATACGATATGGATTGGTAGCGTACCTAATTTGTAAGTTATCCGTACGAAACAAATGCTCAATAATCCTACATTAACCACGAGAACAAAGCGTTTGTGGCTCGTGATGCTGTCTTTCAATAAAAATTACGATTATTTCTTGATAAGACAGAGTGGGAGAAAATGTTTCAAGAGCCACAAGCTGAGCATATGGTCCGAAAAAGTTTTCCTCATTGCTTGTTCAGTAGTTGTTTCATCGGAACCAAAGAGGTCAGGTGAGATTTTAATCAACTTTACTGAGATGAATTCTAATCTGAGTATAAGAGACTGTTTCTAGTCCCAACTTCTTGCTATGGCTTAGAGGTATGCGATTCGTAATGGACTTCATGCATGATGGTCAGGTATGTGACCTGGTAAGTTTTACTTGAAGAAGTACGACCTCTTCAATGTAAATTGATTTTTAAGATCGAAATTTGCATGGATGAACATTAAAATGTTTTCAAAGATAAATTGGTAGGCAAAACGTTTTGCACCAACCTTAATTCTTCGATCCATTCGAATATACTTAGCGATTACAGCATTTCATAATAATAGTATGATGACAATTGGATCTCAAGAACCACCTTCATGAATACGATTCTAGAAGAGGTAGAATATTTTATATCCACCTGTGGGTTCGTAGATCCTAATTATCCTAAGTTAATTTTGTAAGCTTAAGAGGATGTCTTAAGTAAGCACTAAAGAGTTGGAATTAGTGTGACAATCATGTTGTAAAATATTTCTCGATATCTCGAGGAATTATGTTGATACATGAAGTTTAGTGGGAGTAATATGGTTTTCATCAGTCTTATATGTGGAGACATATTGATCATTTTAGATGATGGATAATTTTGGAGAAGTATAATACATCTTTTACATATCTGGATTTATGGAGATAAATCTAAAAGGATATTAGCATTAAGTCAAGATTCTTATATTGATAAGATCTTTGACTAGTTCAAGAAAGTTGAACACATGATAAATGATTCATTTTGCTTCCACTGCGGGATCAATTATATACGATGTGATGTATACTCAATGCGACATTTAGCATGCTTTGAGCATGACAAGTCGTTTGCAATCAAATCCAAGTGAGGGTCACTTGATAGCTATAAAGAGCATCCTTAAGTACTTGAGAAGGACTAAAGATATGTTCCATGTGTTTGGAGTTTATAGTGAGTTGTGTGTAAGGGTTTACACAGACTTCAGTTTCCAAACTGATCAGGCTGTGTTTTATAGAAGATTTATCTGTTGGAAGAGTTTCAAGCAGAAAAGACTATTGGAAAGGTTCCAAGTAGGAGTGACATTTTCAAATATAAATGTCATATATACGCTGGAAGTGTTTCTGGCAGTTTATCATTGCGGATTTCACAACGGAAATGGAGTACACTGCATCATATGATGATGCATATGAAAGTAGCTTGGATTTGACAGTATTGGAGGGACTAGAAGTAGTTCTTATAGTTGTATATCCTATCCCATGATACTAGTAAAACAGTGGGAGCTACCTTTAGGCCAAGAGTCCTAAGTCTAGATTCAAACCTAGACACGTACTCAGAAAGTTTTAGGTAATATGAGATTACGTAGACTAAGAGAAATAGCAATCAGAACGATGGGAAAGATGCAAGTATTGCTAATCCATTAGCCATGCCTTTTAGAGGGTGAACATGATAGTCATGTCATTTCAATGGGGATTGAAATATGTACCTGAATTGCTAGAGATTATGAGATATGAAATTATTGATAGCGTATCAAGTTTTCCAAATATTTGATAATCGCATTCATTGTTAGAGTTTCATTAAAAACTCCTTTATTTAGTTTGACTAAATTTTAATACTTTGTTTATCCGAATTGGTTGAAAGAAAGGTTGAACCCAATTCAAGTGAACAGGATGAACTTAGTGTTTTGTCCCTAGTCACTCATTTGAGGTGACATCTCGAAGTGACTAGATTGTAAGTCGATCGATGGTTGGTTCAGCACCATGTGGTCATGGAGATGACTAGTCGTTTACATAGACAGACTGTTGAGACACTATATCGGGCAGTGACCATAATAGAGTCCCTTATCAAAATTGTTGAAGCCTGGTCGTGGAGGGGATTTCTATTTTATTCCTATGAGTCGATTCTTTAGATTGGCGACCATTTACCTGAGTCGGTGTAGTTTTCGATTGACTTTGGTTTTTGTCCTAGGTCGTGCCGTGAAAGGAGGCCGATGGACATCTTCTGGGTTATGGTAATCTGCATCATACAGTGTAAGATGGGTCAATAGGAATTGTCCACCCACGTTGGGTATTAACATCTTCGGGCCACTCGAGGAGTAGTAACTGGAAATGCTTGGCCACGCTCGGAAGAGATCTATGGTAGATTTTCCGGTCAGACAGTTACTCTCCCAGATCGAGAAAACCACTCTATTTACAATTTTCAATTGTAAGTGCGACCTGTAAGACACCTTGCAATGAGTGGGAGGATGTGACACAAAAGAGACAAGAGAATCGGTAACACACAACTTGTCGAGACAAGTGGGAGATATTGTTGGAGTAAGAGTTCTCCACAATAGTGTTGCTACATGCAAAACTTGTATCGGACAAGTAGGAGATTGTTGGAGTAAGTGTCCTCCACAATAGTGCATTTATATAATAAATCTCATTTGGAATATACGTGGCATGATTAGTATATTTTGATACTCCACGTCAGTTGATTAACGTAAATCGGTAACGCTTGGCTGACTAGAGTTTGACGTTATTGTCGTATGACGGCGGTAATCAACTGATCCCTTTAGGTCACACCTATAGGATGAGACCCAAATAGAATACTAATTATTTGTATACGATACAGTTTAATTAGGGCATTACATATATTTGATATGTACGTTTAGTTACGAGAGTTATTTATTGGAAATTGAGTTAGGAACACATTCCTCTTAAGTTTATTAGTCAATTATACGATAAGTGACTGAATAAATTTTACGTCTTATTTTAATACAATTAAATAAGATTTAATTTAGTGATTAATCGTTAATTCATTAAATTAGTTAAGGTTATGTATATATTTTGAGGTAGAGGTAATTAGTTAATTATATTTACAAAGAGTTGTAAAATAATTTAACTGGGCATTATGGGACCCATTATATATTGATATAATGGTAAAGTATCACTTAAAATTTAAGTACATATTGTTTATTAATTCGTGTCATATAATTGTTATATGAACAAATTAACACTTAATTATACAAGATAATTAAGAATATGATTAATAAGTATTTGTGGGACAAATATCAAAAATCAAAATGGACCCATCAGGACATGTATGTACCGGTTTTTGGTAGTATACATGGGTGATGATTTTAGTCTTATTTTATGCTCACTTAATCTTTGTAATAATGACATGTTATGATAGACTTTAATCATTACCCCCAAGTCCACACTCCACTACCTTACACAATTTAGAAAAGAGCAAAAGTGTCCCACAAGGGATGATGGAATCCGGCCAAGAGGCCTTATAAGGACATGTGATGTTCTTATTTTTTCCACCACTTTACTTGCTCATTTTCTACTTCCCTTACTAACTCAACATCTCTCTAAAAAAACTAACATGCAAACTAATATTATCTACATATTACTAGAGTAGTAATATACTAATATTAGTAGTGTTATGTCTTCACTTATTATCTAGTTAATAATAAGTTGAGATTATTTGGGTTGATTCTTGGGTGCAACAAGAAGGAGACCTTCTACTTTGGAGGTTGTTTTATGGAGGATCATCCATTAATTTCATGCTCAAGAACAATAAGAAGGAGTTCTTATTGTGCCCATATTGAACCGAAAATTTCCAATGTAAGGATATTTTCGTCTTATGTTTTCTTTTATGCTTTTATATTTGCATGCATGATAACTAGATCCTAAATCATTAAGTTAATGTAATTTAATGAACTAATTAGAAGAGTCTAATTTAAGGTCTAGGACTTTCATTACGCCCGCAAGATTTGTGACATGACCATGAGATAACAAGTCACTCCTGCGAGATTTGTGTCACGACCGTGAGATAGCAAGTCCCGCCCGCGAGATTTGTGTCACGCCCGCGACTTTTTTGGCAGAAGCAAGCTCAGTCATGTGAGCTAAGTCACGACCGTGAGATCCATGTCAAGACCATGACTTGGCTTGTCACGCCCGTGACATTTTTGTCATGACCGTGACGGCTTTGGCTCAAGAAGGATCGCCTTTGTGATGTCTCTCACGACTGTGAGGTCTATGTCACGCCCGCGATGTGCCTTCTCTCTATTGGTCAAACTAGTGATTTCAATAATTCTTCTCTATTTGGCTTGCCTTGACTCGAAATGGCTTTTTCACGCCAAATAGGGCCCCCAAGGTATGTAGGACCGTATAGGGTACGCCGTGGGCCCTCCGCGTGGTTTATTATCCTCTTGTCAACCAAAACGAGGTAAAATCCGCCTTAAGTGACGATTTACCTGAAAAGCCAAGATAAAAGCAAGATAAGTGCTAGATGAAGATAAAACATAGAAAAACGCATCTAGGGAGCGCTCAAGGCAAGCTAAATAAGGTAAATAAGAGCGAAAAATAGGGTGAAATGACACTATATCAAATCTCCCCAAACCAAACCCTTACTCGTCCCGAGTAAGAAAGAATGAAGTCACGACCATTATTTAAACTACGCTAATATCATAACCGATACTAGGCAATTAACGGGCCTTGTTCCGTCCCTTCAACTCACAACAAGGTATCCATGAGGTAGGATAGACTCTTGCAAGGCAAGTGGGGTTTTGCCAAAATTTCGATGCATCTTAGGCAATTAATTACGCAAAACAAACTAGAATGCATCTACAAAAATAAATGGCCACATGCCTCATCCATGTGCCGGAAATAATCTAAAATGGAAACAATTTAAGCGTGAATACATCCTATGTAGTTACTAGTTATAAAAAGAAATAAGTCTAGGACTACAGAGATGAATCACCTCCTCATTGTGTAAAACTAGTACATTCCCTCACATTCACTAGCTAGGATGTTTCGTCAAGGATGATAAGGCAGGACTAAAAGTCAGAACCCCATGGTGATAGAAGACATTGTAGGATCGGAATTCCGCCTCTCACCTAAGTTAAAGGAAGGGGTCGAGCCCTCTCAACCATGTAACAAAAGTGTAATCATGAATAAATGTAAGGAACAAAATTTTTGAGTTCTTATTTGATTTTTTTAGATTCTTTTTGTTTTCCATTTTGGATTTTTGTTTTCTCTTTGGATTTTGCTTGATTGGGGTGCTTTTGGAAGCAAAGTAGCCTAGAAAACGTGTGCGGCGGAGATTAACAATAGGCAAATCCTCGACAAAGCGACATCGAGAGCGACCCCATATGTAGTGAGGGTACTCTAGAAGAGCCTAGAAACCTCCTTTTTCACTCCCTAAGGTAAGACTAAAACAAGATGAATGACAACATTTCAAGCTTTATTCTCATATATGTTTGAACTCAAGTTTTGAATTTGTGATAGCATATTTCCTTTTTTTGTGAAATGTAAAGGTAGCACGTGATGATTGAAAGGTTACATGGCCTTAAGAGTCACCTAGTAAAGCGGTCACCAATGAATTATCACACCATGGGGGTGATCAAGATGGTCAAATGCACGCCCTTGACTACACTCTAGGAAAAGGACTCAAATAATACTAAAATTACACAACAAAGGGTATCTCAAATGAAGCAGGGGCTAAGGGCTCAAAATCATTAGACCACTCAGAACTCTCACACGACCATGTCAAGGTACCAGCACAAGTACCACCATCCAGAACCACAATATCAAAACAACTCAGTCAGTCGAGGAAGAAATAGTTCAAGCAGACCACAGTTCAAGGCCAGATATCTTAAGAAAACTATCCAAGCAGGGGCTCCAACTCCTTTTCCCATCCATTTGAGGTCCTTAGCTAGCTAAAAATCCTGGACAAGTTTTCCTAAATATTCCTAGAAGTCCACTCAAAACAGCCTACAAGTTTAACGGTCATATTCAGAAGCCAGCCAGGCACAAGGGCCAATTAATCCATCCAAAGACATCTTATTTTGTGTGACCAATATTAGCATTAATAAGGTCCTGGAGAAGGTCATAGTAATTCCTCTCAAGGGACCATGATCAGCAACAAACAACCAGACCAAGAAGCCATAAGTTCTGAATAACATTGCCATTTCAGGAAAGAGACAATGTTACTTTTGCAACAACTTTTCTGAAGACTTTCAGTCTGTTTCAGCTCGTCTCATTAGGAGACTTTTGTGCATCTGTTTTGTTGTCATTGTAAGGCTATTCCAAGCCCTTAGACGTAGCTTTAATTCAGTAGTAGAGATCTTCTTGTAATGCTCTATATAAAGAGTTTTTTGCACCATGTATTACTCAGAATATGAATGGATGAAAACCTGGAGTATTTACTCTATTGCTTGTTAACCTGTGTCAGTCTTGGTTAGCTCAAACACTCAACAAACTTGTGCTAGTCTTAGTTTGTTGGCCTGAACTTAAGTCATTCACTTGTGCTAGTCTTAGTGAGTGAATTGAGCTTAGGATTCACTGAGTTTAGGACTATCTGTGCTAGTCTTGATAGTCTTAAAATCACGGTTCTATCCTTTGTGTTTGGTTCTTCATTCCAGTCTTGAACCCAAGTTTGGTGTTCCAAATTGGTCATCGGAGCTTAGGTTCATCTTATTGTGAGTTCACCTTACCAAACTACATTTAAAAACACAAAAATAGCCCAATGAGGGAAGAGAGAATAGCAGGATTGGAAGCAAGGATGTAGGATCTGGTTGGGGTTGTTACCACCTTAACCAGAGCCTTGGATGAGATCATAGGGAATCATCTGCTTACTGGAGGAAGAGGCAGAGGTCTTGGGAGAGGCCATGTACCACCAGGAGGCAGAGGCATATCACAAGAAGAGGAAGAACATTCTGATTCAGATGAATCCATTAGGAGAAGAGCTTCAGTTCACAGGCTCACTGATAAACACCTTATGGTAGACATTCATGAGTTCTCTGGTAGCTTCAACACTGATGACTTGCTAGAATGGCTTAGGGGCATAGAAAGAGTCTTTGAGTATAAGGGATACAATGATGCTAAGGCATTCAAAGTTGTTATTCTAAAACTAAAGGGATATGCTTCCCTGTGGTATAAGACTATAAAGAGTCTGAGGGCTAGGGAAGGCAAGGAACCCATTAAGTCTTGGTAAAAACTGAAAAAAAAAACTGTTGGATAAATTTGTTGCTAAGGATTATACTCAAGATGTGTTCATTAAACTATCTAAACTGAAATAAAATGAGAAGTCTGTTGAGTCATATTTAAGGGAGTTTGAGCAGCCTACCCTTCAGTGTGACTTTACTGAAAAGCCTGAGCAAAGAATTGCTAGGTTTTTAGGTCTAAACTATAATATTTCTAACAAGGTTAGAATGAAACCTCTGTGGTCCTTTGATGATGTGATTAACCTGTCCCTTAGAGTTGAAAAATGGGGAAAGAAACAACCAAGTCTTATGCCAAACTTGTTGCAACTAAATCTTACACTGGGTAAGGATTGGAGAGAGTCCTAGGGTCCCTGCAGTCAGTAAGGAACCCCTTGGACAAGGGTAAGGGCTTTATGGTACAGCATACCACTCTCACTCCCCCAGAAGAAAAAAGGAAGTGTTACAAATGCCGGGGCTATGGCCATTGCAAAAGGGACTGTCCTTCAAAAAGGGCTTTAACTGCAGTCGAAGTTACGGAATGGGAAAAGAAAGGGCTCATTGAATATGAGCAAGATGAGGAGGTGAGTAAAAAGGAAGATGAAGTTGACACCTCCTTGGTAGTAGCAGCACCAGACACTGGTCGCAATCTTGCATATGGAGAGTTATGCACTTTCAGCATCAACCTTTGAAGGAAGACCAGAGATCACCGATCTTCAGAAGCAGGTGTACCATACAAGGGAGGGTATGTAGTTTGATAATAGATGGAGGAAGTTGTACAAATGTAGCCTCTGTTACTATGGTTGACAAGCTTGGCTTGAAGACTACACCACATCCAAACCTATATAAGCTCAGGTGGCTCAACATGGGTGCTGAAGTGAGAGTTGATCACAATGCCTGGTGCCTTTATCCATTGGAGGTACCTACCAATATGAGGTTATCAGTGATGTGGTACCACTGGATTCATGTGATCTATTACTAGGAAGGCCATGGGAATTTGACAAGGATAGCATTGCATAAGGGGAAGAGTAATGTGTATACCTTCAGGCATGGTAATCAAAGGATAATCCTTACACCTTTACCTCCTAACAACACAGACTATGGTAGCCCAAGTACTAGTGGCCCTAAGGAGGTCCTCTTTTTCACAAAGGCAGCAATGCTAAAGGAGGTACTACAGGAACAACCTGTGTTCTTCCTACTATCCAAACATGTAGAGAACCCAGCTGAGATCCCTGCAGAAGTGCAAGAGTTTCTTAGTGAGCATGCAGATGTATTCGGATTACCCTCTCTAAGAGGCATAGAGCATCAGATAAACCTCTTACAAGGTGTTATGCTGCCTAACAGGCCAGCTTACATGAGTGATCCCAAGTCCACTGAAGAATTACAAAGGCAGATAGAGGAGATGATGTCAGAGGGTTTTGTCGGGGAACCATTAAGCCCTTATGCAGTGCCTGCTCTTATAGTCCCAAAAAAGGATGAGTCGTGGAGGATGTGCATTGACAGTAGAGCTATTAACAACATTACTGTCAAGTACATGTTTCCTATTCCCATATTAGATGATATGTTAGATGAACTTTGTGGAGCCATGCTATTCTCAAAGATAGATCTCAGGCGGGGCTACCACCAAGTGAGGATCACGGAGGGTGATGAGTGGAAAACAGCATTTAAAACCAAGCATGGACTGTATGAATGGATGGTCATGCCATTTGGTCTTTCTTATGCCCCCAGTACATTTATGAGACTCACGACTGAAGTATTTAGGCCTTACATGGGAAAATTCATAGTATTCTGCTTTGATGACATTTTAGTCTACAGCATGACAAACTCTGATGACTTGAACCATTTGAGAATATTACGTTTGAAGTTGAGGGAGCACAAGATGTTTGGACAAATGGAGAAGTGCACCTCCATGGCTAAGGAGGTCAGGTTCTTAGGGTATGTCATATCTTCTAAAGGCATATATGTGGATCAAGACAAGATTGTAGTTACCAAATCTTGGCCTACTCCAAAGAACATCACTGAAGTTAGGGGATTCCATGACTTAGCCTCCTTTTACATAAGATTTATCCAAGGGTTCAGCACCATCATGGTTCCTATAACATAAGGCATGAAGAAGGGTGAGTTCAAATGGAGTGAACAAGCACAAATAGCTTTTGAACTCATCAAGAAGAAGTTATGTGAGGCACCCATCCTAGCTCTACCTGATTTTGATCAACTGCTTGAGGTAGAGTGTGATGCTAGTGGGGTTGAAATTGGGGCAGTGCTTATTCAGAGCAGGAATCTTGTTGCTTTCTTTAGTGAAAAGCTTAGTGGAGCTAAGCTGAACTATTCCACCTATGACAAAGAATTCTGTGCTCTGGTAAGAGCCCTCATGTACTTGAGCCATTACCTCAACCCGAAGCCTTTTGTGCTGCACTAAGACCATGAGGCCTTGAAGTACATCAATAGCCAGCACAAGCTAAGTGACATACATGCCAAGTGGGTTGAATACGTGCAATCATTCAATTTCTACAACAAGTACAAAGAAGGGAAGGCAAATGTAGTTGCAGATGCACTCTCTAGGAGACACTTCATGCTTGTGACACTACAACAAAGGGTGTTGGGCTTTGAGTTCATGAAGGAACTCTACAGGGATGAACCTAACTTAATAGAAGATTGGCTATCCCTGCAGGACAATTCCAACAACAAGGAGACAAAGTACCTGCTGCAGGAGGGGTATTTGTTTAAGGGGAATAGGCTATGTGTACCCAGGGGTTCATACAGGGACTTGTTGGTAAGGGAAGTTCATTCTAATGGACTAGAAGGGCATTTTGGTGTGAAAAAGACACTGGATATCCTACAAGACCAATTCCATTGGCCTAGGATGGAGGGAGATGTCCAAGCAGTCATAAGGAGATGTTCTGCCTGCAAAAAATCCAAGAGTTCATTCAAAGCAGGCCCTTGCACACCTTTACCAGTACCAAATAAATCGTGGGAGGATGTAAGTATGGACTTCATTGTTGCCTTGCCTAGGACACAGAGAGGAAGGGACTCTATCATGGTGGTGGTGGATAGGTTTAGCACAATGGCCCACTTTGTGGCTTGTAAGAAGACTGGGGATGCCTCAGGAGTGGCTGATCTATATTTCAAGGAAATAGTTAGAATACATGGGTTACCCAGATCCATTGCCTCAGACAGAGACAAAAAATTTATGAGTTACTTCTGGAAAACCCTATGGAAGCTACTGAACACTAAGCTACTCTTCAGCACATCATACCATCCCCAAACTGATGGGTAGACAGAAATGACCAACAAAACTTTAGGAAGGATCCTCAGATGCATTGTATAAAAATCATTGGGAGATTGGGATCTCAAACTAGCTTAAGCAGAATTTGCCTTCAACATAGCACCCTCATCAAGCACTGGCCACTGTCCCTTTGATGTAGTATATGGCAGCAACCCACTCATGCCTATAGATATATCAAATGTACATAAGGAGGTGGTGAACTATGATGCCAAGAGAAGGGTACAACAGATGCTCAGATTACATGAACAGGTCAAGAAATAGATTGAAAAAACAAATGATCAGTACAAGCACATGGCCAAGGTACCAAGAGGGAAGAAGGACTTTCAACTAGGTGACGTGGTATGGCTGCACCTTAGAAAACAGAGATTTCCTTGCAAAAGAAAGAACAAGCTTATGCCTAGGGCAGAGGGACCCTTTGAAGTCATAGAATAGGTAGGAGCTAATGTTAGGTTCATATACCTACTCCTAAGACACTTCTTATGATTAACTAGTTAACCACTTAATTAGTTCCATAGATCTAGTGCATACAAACTAAATAAAACAAAGGTAGAGAAGAAAATTGTTCCTCACTTAGTGTTTTGAACGAGTAAAGGGCACAAGAACAAGACTCCTTCTTGTTCTTGTTATTGAGCTAAAAATAGATTAGGGATCAACTCCTAGTTCCAATTATAGGAACACTCCAATATTAGCACCTAGACTATCCCAAATCACTATAATATTATGATACTAGTGTAATACAATAGTAACCCTTAAAATGAATACAAATACTCTTATTACTACACTTTGTAATGTAGTGTTAGTACTAGAACAATAGTTCTATGAAACTTATTAAGTTTCTAAGTATACTTTATAGTGAGATGTAGTTGTAATAATCTTCTATGAGATCAAGTAGTGAAGTTCAATAAGAAGAAAACTTCTTCTTATTTCTAGCACAATAACCGGCCACACCTACATGGGGGAGGGTGATCTATTCTCTTTTTCTCTTCACAAAGCATTAGGGTAGGCTAGAGGTCTTAAGGCTAGTAATCATATTGTCTAATCTTAATTAGAACAATACTTAAAGCCTAAGTCCTACCCAACAACCCCTAAACTAGCACCACCACATAAAATGGAGTCCATTTTATAATTTGTGATTTTGTCATTTGTCACATATGTGACAAGTGACATGTGACATGTTGTTTATCTTATTAATATGTAGTTAACTAATTTAAATACAGTCTCATAACAAATAAATTGAACTTAACATTTCCAGCAATAATTTATAAGCACATGCATATAAAATGGGTCATCTCATATTTGGTTAATATGATCTACAACTAATTGTAATCATAATCAACCAATCACGCTTATCTCAAATGTTTCATAAACATTAAGCATTCTTAGTAATATAACAATTAAATTACTAAATTGAATCTTATTTATTCATATTACAATAAGATATAATTCTCACTAATTATACAAACTTGTTCTATTTAAGGGATTAATTAATCTATATCGTTATACAATTAACTAACTTTCATGATTAGGGAATCGTACTTTTGGTGTGACCTCAAGAGATCAACAGATCACCACCGTCATACGAGAGTAACGTCAAACTCTATTAAGCCAATCGTTACCGATTAATGTGGACCAGTTGACTATAATGTTAATCATCCCTTTGTATTCTTGTTATTGAGATTTAATTAAGTGATCGCACTATTGTTGAGAACACTCACTCCAAGAATCTCCCACTTGTTCGAAACAAGTGTGCGCCACCAATTCTCTTGTCCTATTATAATCTCCCACTCAATGCAAGGTGTCTTGAAGGTCGTACTTGCATGTGATCATATCTTGAGTGGTTTCCTCGATCTGGAGAGTAACTGTCTGACCGAAATTATCTACCATAGATACCTTCTGAGCGTGGCCACACATTTCCAGTTCACTACTCCTCGAGTGGCCTTGAGATATTAGTTAACGCTGATAAGGGGTTGGACAATTCCTATCGCACTATTCCCTTCGTACACTCACTGTTCTTTATGACCCACTAATTGCCCAGTCACCCCTTTTTACAGCATGGCGTGGGGCAAAAATCAAAGTCAAATAGAAACTATGTTGACTTGGGCGAATAGTCTTCAGTCTAAAGAATTGACTCAATAAGAATACTATAGCAGATCTCGCCACGACCAGGCTATATAAATTGCCCGAACTCTATAAGCGGTCACTGACCGACAGAGTGTCCCATACAATCTGCCTATGTCATCGACTAGTCATATCTCATGACTCTATGGCACTTGAACTTGCCATCAATCGCATCACACTCCAGTCACTTGGAGACGTCACCTCATAAAAGAAACTAGGGGCAAATACTATGTTAATCCAGTTCACTTTAATAGGGTTCAAAGTTGTCACTACAACCTATTTGGATACAACAAAGTAATAAAAATTGTGTTTACAGAAACTCAAACGATAAATGTGGTATCATATATAAACAATCAACGCAATGTTATTGCTTTATATCTTATAATCTAAAGTCTATATGATCCATGACACTTCATGGAGATCTAGTTAAAATGCAATAAAGCTTTGGGTAGTGAATATACCATATATTCATATATTCCAACCTTATGAATTTATTTATGTACATGTCTAGATCTCTATCTAGAGTTGGGCTCTTCAACTTGAAAGATGCTTTCACTTTGTTATCATGATAACTATGAGATAGGTATCTTGGCGAAACGATCTACAATTAGTTCCTTATAAGCCACCTTATCCTTATCATAATATACTAAGACTCCATTTGTAGAATTCTTAATGATTGACTCTTCAATCATGCTCCTTAGTTATTCTCTTTTATTATAACAAACGTTAGCCAAGGATTTCGATAAATCCTAATAAGTTTGGAAACTTGGGTTTGTGTAACCTTTAACACTTAACTAAGTTATCACTACCAAACATAGGAATGAATCCTTAGTGAAAGTCCATAGACCTTAATTAGACTCTTCTAATTAGTTGCTAAATTACTTGTTAATTTAGTATTTAATGATCTATGTAACATGCATGCAAATATAAAGACATTTATATAAAGGAAGAAATTTCCTCACATTGATATGGAAAATATAAGGGCACAACAAGAAATCCTTCTTGTTGTTCTTGAGCTACAAATATGGATGAAACACAAGTAATCTCCAAAGTAGAAGATCTCCTCTAAGTTGCACCAAGATTAACCCAAATAATCTACCCTTATTATTAACTAGATAATAAGATAGATATAATACTACTAATATTATGACTATATTACTACACTAGTAATACTTAGTAAATATTAGTATATGAGAGTTTTTAGTGAGAGGAAGAATTTTAGAGAGAAGTAAACAAATTGCACAAAATGAAGTAAGTAAAAAATGAACACAAATGCTCATTTTAAAGGCCATTTGGCCGGATCATGTAGTCCACAATTGGACTATTATTTTGTTCAATTTGATCACATGCATTAGAGTGGAGTGTTGTAGAAAAGATGATGATTGTTTTATACTTGTTATGTCACTTTCAAATGCTAACCAAAGAGTTACAACAAGAACAACAATCATCACCATTCTAACTACATCATAACCGGCCACAATTGGCCTAGTTGGATCCATTTTGATTTTTGATATTTGTCTCACAAATACTTATTGATCATATGGTTAATTATCTTGTATAATTAAGTGTTAATTTGATCATATAACAATTATATGACTCAATTAAATAAATAATATGTACTTAACATTTTAAGTAATATTTTACCATTATATCAATATATAATGGGTCCCACAATGCTTAGTTAATTTATTTTACAACTCCTTGTAAATATAATTAACTAATTACCTCTATCTCAAAACCTCAACTAATTTAGTAATTTAACGATTAATTACTAAGTTAAATCTTATTTAATCGTATTAAAATAAGATATAAATTTATTAGTCAATTATCGCATAATTGAAAAATAAGTTTAATCGAATTTGAGTTCTTAACTCAATTTCTAACAATTAACTCTCGTACATATCGAATATATGTAATGTACTAATTAACTGTATCGTATACAAATAATTAGTTACTATTTGGATTTCATCCTTTAGGTGTGACCGAAAGGGATCAGTTGATCACCGCCGTCAAACGACAATAACGTCAAACTCTAGTTAGCCAACCGTTATTGATTTACGTTAATCAACTGAGTAATCATATATGTAGTCAATAATTATCCCAATTATATTCCATAATAAGATTTATTATGTGGCGCACTATTGTGGAGGACACCTACTCCAACAATCTCCCACTTGTCTGACACAAGTGTTCGTCACCGATTCTCTTGTCTCTTTATCACATCTCCCACTCAACGCAAGGTGTCTTCCAGGTCGCACTTGCGATTGACAATATCTAGAGTGGTTTTCTCGATAGGGAGATTAACTGTCTGACCGGAAAATCTACCATAGATCTCTTTCCGAGCGTGGCCACGCATTTACAGTAACTTCTCCTCGAGTGGCCTAAAGATGTTTTTACCCAACGTGGGTGGACATTTCCTGTTGATCCATCTACTCTGTATGATGCAGATCACCATGATCCAGAAGAAGTCCATCGGCCGTCCTTTTACGGCACGACCTAGACCCTCAACCAAAAACCAATTGGAAACTGCAGACCGACTCGTAGATGTCCGCCCTTCCAAAGAATCGCTTATAGATAAGATAGAGAGACCCTGCCACGAACCAGGCACAAATCATTGATTTAAGGGTTTCTACTATGTCACTGTCCGACAGAGTGTCATACAGTCTATCTATGTAAACGACCAGTCATCTCCATGACCCCATGGTGCTGAACCAACCATCGATCGACTTACAATCTAGTCATTTCGAGACGTCACCTCATTGAGTTACTAGGGACAAAATACTAAGTTCGTCCTGTTCACTTGAATTGGGTTCAACCTTTCTTTCAACCAATTCGGATAAACAAAGTATTAAAATTTAGTCAAACTAAATAAAGGAGTTTTTTAATGAAACTCTAACAATGAATGCGATTATCAAATATTTGGAAAAATTGATACGCTATCAATAATTTCATATCTTATAATCTTTAGCAATTCAGGTACATATTTCAATCCCCATTGAAATGACATGACTATCATGTTCAAAAAGCATGGCTAATTGATTAGCAATACTTGCATCTTTCCCATCGTTCTGATTGCTATTTTTCTTTGTCTACGTAATCTCTTATTACATAAAACTTTCTGAGTACGTGTCTAGGTTCGAATCTAGACTTAGGACTCTTGGCCTAAAGGTAGCTCCCACTGTTTTACCAGTATAATGGGATAGGATATACAGCTATATGAACTATTTCTAGTCCCTCCAATACTGTCGACTCCAAGCTACTTTCATATGCATCATCATATGACGCAATGTACTCCATTTCCGTTGTTAAATCCGCAATAATAAACTGCCTGGAACACTTCCAGCGGATACATGACATTTATATCTGAAAATGTCACTCCTACTTGGAACCTTTCCAATAGTATTTTCTGTTTGGAACTCTTCCAACAGATAAATCTTCTATAAAACACAGCCACCTCGTGATTTCAAATCACTTTGATCAGTTTGGAAACTGAAGTCTGTGTAACCCTTACACGCAACTCATTTTAAACTCCAAACACATGGAACATATCTTTTAGTCCTTCGCAAGTACTAAGGATGTTCTTTATGGCTATCAAGTGACTCTCACTTTGATTTGATTGCAAATGATTCGTCATACTCAAAGCATGCGAAATGTCGGATTGAGTATACATCACAGCGTATATAATTGACCCCGCAGCGGAAGCAAAAGGAATCAATTATTATGTGTTCAACTTTCTTGAACTAGTCAAAGATCTTATCAATATAAGAATTTTGACTCAATGCTAATATCCTTTTAGATTTATCTCCATAAATCCAGATATCTAAAAGATGTATTCTACTTCTCCAAAATCTTCCATCATCTAGAATGATCAATATGTCTCCACATATAAGACTGATGAAAACCATATTACTCCCACTAAACTTCATGTATAAACATAATTCCTCGAGATATCGAGAAATATTTTGCAACATGATTGACACACTAATTCCAACTCTTTTGTGCTTACTTAAGACATACTCTTAAGCTTGCAAATTAACTTAGGATATTTAGGATCTACGAACCCATAGGTCAATATAAAATATACTACCTCTTCTAGAATCGTATTCGAGAAGGTGGTTCTTGAGATCCAGTTGGCATCATACTATTATGATGTGCTGTAATCGCTAAGTATATTCGAATGGATCAAAGAATTAAGGTTGGTGCAAAACTCTTTGCCTACCAAGTTATCTTTGAAAACATTGTAATGTTCATCCATGCAAATTTCGATCTTAAAAATCAATTTACATTGAAGAGGTCGTACTTCTTCAAGTAAAATTTACCAGGTCACATACCTGACCATCATGCATGGAGTCCATTACGAATCGTATGACTCTAAGCCATATCAAGAAGTTGGGACTAAACACAGTCTTTTATAAGTCGCATATTTGAATTCATCACTATAAAGGAGCGATAAAATTCCACCTGACCTCCTAGGTTCCGAAGAAACAACTACTGAACAAGCAATGAGGAAAATTTTTTCCGGACCATATGCTCAGTTTGTGGCTCT
>JAIUZE010070422.1:0-128082 GCA_022085475.1 Heliosperma pusillum
AGCCGTTTAATTATCGTTCCTACCAGGAGGAAATTAGTCTACATATACGAAATGTAGCATCGTGTATGAGTTCAGGGAAACGCTTTATCCCGTGGATGACTTTTAATCATACTTGCCATGTACACGATGCTAGTGCGTTTCATTTACCGTGAGAGTTGTCGTCTTGTGTCGTCGTCTTTGAATGCGTGATTTCATGATATTGTTCATGGTCATTGCATGATTGGACACCGTCAATGTCTTGGTTCGTGACTGGATGATAATATGTTGGATTTATTGTGATCATCGCATGACTTGACTTGGTTTGTCTGTCGAGTCTCAATCTTATCAATCTTATACCGCTAACGGTGAGATGCAAGCCCTAGTGAGCGTATTTGATTGCCTAAGAGTGTCTTTCCCGAGTCTTTGAATAACATGATGGTTACGGATTTGATTTCTATATGATCTTATCGTTATATCTCGTATTGCCTATCTATTCTTATCGCAATTCACATGGATGTATATATATGCATGCTTTACTTTTGTATTTCCTTATATGTACGGTTGATGTGATATGGCTGGGAGAACCCGGAGTTACTCCCCACTGACTGTGGCGTTCATGTTTTTCATGAATGAACAGGTTGCTTGCTTGGATGCCTTTTTGGATATGATGTTTTGGGGTTCGGGTGTGAGCTAGCGGGCGTTGTTCCTGGAAGATTAACCTCTAGACGATTTTAGCTTATTTGCTAAACACTTGTTCTTTGTTAACATTTTGAGAGACTCCGTCTCTTTGTTATTTTCCGCACTTAGTTGTAATATTTTGACACTCCTCGTTTTATTTAACTTGCATGTATAAAAGTTTTTAAAAACTACCTATTTCCGCAATATAATTCACATGCTTGTTTGTTTATTATTTCCGCATTCGCGAGGGTTGTCACACGGGTAGTATTAGTCAGTCCTACAGGGTCACACACTAGATGAATTTTGGGCAATATTATAATTAATATTGATTAATTATTAAGGGAATAAGAATAATAAAAGATTATTCTTATTATATTTTCCTAATCCTAGATGGTATAAGATTCTCCTTGAACTCCCTATATATAGAGATATATGAGGGGATGTCTATAATGAGTTTTTCTGAAGAAAAAAATCTCAAGGGAGTAAGAGGGAAGAAAATTGTCCATAAGTTTGTACTAGCATACACACTCATATTGTGTGGATACCGGTAGAGGCGCAACACTTGGGGCATTATTGTGAGATGGTCTCACATACTGTATTATCATTCAAAGAGCTTTAATTTGGGTTTATTATACTTCTTATTATAAGAAACTTATTTGGAATTCTTCCGCATCAAAGTAAGCTTGCTAATCAGCATTTTGTTTAATCTTAATACTTAACATGCATGAGATCTTGGTAATTCTGTAATTCAAATCTGTTGAAAATCGTTACAGATCCCTACAGTGGTATCAAAGAGAACATGTATTTTTAAGTACTTGTATTAGATTAAAAGGTAGCACCTTTAAATATAATTGTTTTATCTATGTGATTGGTATAGTATTGTTAGATTCAGTTTTTCTAAAACTGAACTAGTTCAATTATATACAATTTTTGTATGTTGTTAAATATTAAATTTGGGGTTGTATCATGTATGATATTGCATATTATCATAATATTTGATATTATGATGAATTCCTTTAATTTGATTAAAAGGAACCCTAATTTTATTGATTTAAGAAATCCACTAATTTGTTGTTAGAAACCTAATTTTAAGATTGTCTTAAAATTCCAATTTAATTGGATCTAATTAGATTAGATATGTAACAAACCCTAATTTGATTAGGTGATTTAATTGTTTAATTACGTTTGTAATGTTTTGATTTGATTAAAGAAAAATTACTGTTCACATGTTACTATTCATGAACACTGTTCACGCGCTTTTTCGGAAAGTTAATGTTCACGAGTTTTTATTGTCGGATTTTGGCTTAAAATAGTCTTTTTTGGATGCAAGAGACGTTCTAAATAATATTGCATAGCATGGTCGGCGTTTTTAAGCCAAATTATGACGTCTTGATAGACTTTCAGGTGCTTTTTGGTTAAATATTATGATTTTTGTTTTTTCATAATTTTTTTTTTGGGATTTAATCAATTTTATTATTTGATTTATACAATGGTTGTATTGATTTAAGTTTGAATCTTTAATTGTGTTATACATACCCAGTGTGATATGGCATCTATCTATGTTATTACGTTTTTGCATAAGATGTTCAAAAACTACAATTTTGAATTGTTGACGATTATGAATAGTTTTTGGAGTTCTTAACATGACTTGTTCTAATTTTCAATTTCTTGTATATTGCATTTGTGTAATGTGATGTTTAAGAATTAATTAAAGCTTTATGTGTAAATTTGAACGGCTAGGTTCCCTTATACCCTTTTCCCTAAGAGAACTAATGTCATGCTTAGGACATTTGTCATGTTTGACTTAAACTTCCCTCAATTTAAAATATTAAGGCCCTTCCAAATTAACGACTGTAAAAACTTATATTGTTGGAAGTATTTTCTGCCAAAGTAGAGTTCTCCTTCTATGTAAGTTGAACATGTGGGTAACAGTTACCCACACGTGAGATTTGGTCCACTTAACATAGTTATCAAAACAGTTTTGGAATTTCGGGCAAACAGTCAAGTCACATAAGATGTTACATGACGACTAGGAGTCGCATTTGATGCGGCTGGCATTTGATGGCTACCTTGATATGTGTAATTTAGGCGATGAGCCAAAGCTCACTCACGTTATATATGATTATAGATCCTAGAATACTGTGCAAATATGAGGATTATGTGTGTAGTGATTTTATCTTAGAATTATTTAAGAATGTCATGCAAATTGTGTGTCTTAAATTGGTTAAAACAATCACAGTTTATTAATATATAGATTTAGTTTTGCATTTGTTGATAGTTGTAATTTGTCATTGTTGTCATGTTTTTCAAATGGTTTGAATCGTTCAAATTCATAGATTGGTTTCTTTGAGAATTGCTCTCTATTATGCAAAGTGAAGTTTATCTTCAAAAGTGAATTTCTACCAAACCATATTCAATGCTAATGTATAGTTTATACTATATGGCGAAAGTCGTAAAGATGACAATTCATACCATATATGTCGATTGTCTAAAATAATGGAATTGTTCCTGCTTAAAGAGAAAAATATTTGAGATGATCCAGTTACTCATCCATTCGTCATTATTATGACATAATTATATTGATAATTTAAGTAATTGGACATCCTTATTATCAAAGGTTGATGACTGAAATTGTTTCAGTTATATCTTAAGTTATAGTCAATTCATTATGAATTAGGCACGTAACTTAAGCAAATTTTTCGCTTAGTGACATATATAAGATGATGAAGAAAATAAAGTCTTGTATCAAAAAGATTCATAAACTAATGTTCTTTGAGTTCATTAGCAAAGAGCCTTTAAGATATGATGAGGTTAGACACTTATAATGGTAACAGGAAAGGACAAGTGATGTCAAGTCTTACTTGAAGATCAATGTCTATAGGTACGAAAATTCTTTAGTAATTAACGTCATTAATGTAATGACAAATAGCATTGGAAAGATAGGTCATAGAAATGTCTTGAAGATATGCGAAAGTTATTGAAGTATGACTTATAATAGGAGTTGCATGTTATGGAATACATTATGAATGTAATGACCTATGGTAGTACGGCAATGGTAAGGAATTTGATAAATCTACGTGTATAATGAACAAATGTTGCTACATTATGTGTATAATTTATTCATTTGAATGCTATATTGTTCAAAACTAGATTTGAATAAAATTTATTCATACAATGTCATTAGTAGAATGTTAATTCTTTTCATGTTTAAACATAAATTGAATCAATATTTTAGGGATATTACACGGTGTACCCCTGAGTTTTTCGGTTTTCTACATTGTACCCCTCCTTTTTTTTTATAATGTACGTTGTACCCCTAAACGTCTTGGTTATTTCTCCATGATAACCTCCTTCAACTCTACATTAACTATATCGGTTATCAAAAAACCGTAGTTCGACTTTTACTCTGACTCATTAATGTCTTATCATCATTCTCTATAAAATGCATCACAAATCACTTTAAATAAGCACAAACTACTATTAAAAGTCTACGTTATGATACATGAAAGATAATGAATAATTCATGAATTGTTAGTTAGATTCGTATACTATTTGGTGGGTTAATGGATAATTCGGCGAACTAATAAATAGTTGAATAGGTTGTTGAGTATTTGGAACAGAAAAAAGACAATTTAATACCTCAACTAAAAAGTAACTTAGCAAAGACAATCAATAAGGTTATTTTATAGACTAATGTGTAAATTTCAGGGGTACACCATAGAAAACCCAAAAATACAAGGGTACACCGTAGAATTTCCCAATATTTATAAAGAACAAATGTTGTTCTTTTTCTAATTTTAGTTTTGTTCAATCTAATCTATAACATGAAATGCAAAGAGTTCAAGTCTTTTTACCCAAGTTTCAGGCGCTTACAACAATGTCTTTTGAGCCATGAAACGAGAAACACGTATAGAAGTTCCATGATGATGGATTTCAAGGCCTTATTGATTTGGATCAATTCAGGCAAGTATATTTTGTTTATATGCTAAAAAGAATTTAAGGTGCTCTAACTAATTGTAGTAAAAGGGCAACCAACTAGTTTGATCACACATATTCAAATATGTGTTGGTTGAATAAGTCATGTTGCTAAGGAATGAGATTATAATACTTCAATATAATTACTATTTTGCAGTAATTATGCATATGTTTATACGATGAACATAAAGTTTTCGTTGTTTAAAAGATTTGAAATAGACACAGATTGAAGTAAGAGATCAACTTAGGAAGTAGATCAATATCGTTTGATTTGATCGAAATAGGGATGCTTGAACCAAGTGTTTATGATCATCATAATAGTAATAAAACTGTTTCACTACTACTCTTAAGGAGACAGTGTAAGTTTCACTACAAAAGTATTAAAGAAAAATTGTTTTCTGTAAAGGACATCATCAACAATGTTAGTTTGAGATCTTTTGGGAATGTCCCAAGATATAACCATGCGGTTCGCCCCAAATGGAAAATATGAGTTGATGGTGGTCTTTTTCTTAATGAGTGTGGAATGTTATGTCTTATAAGAGAATAAGAACTCTATTTTGACATGGTTCTATCTGTGATGAGTCATGCAGATCTCGTTATTTTCGGAGTTATGCGCTCTAAAGTATCTTGGTACACAATTTTGAAATTGTTTATATCTAGGTCAATGAAAATACATTACATATAAGATATGTGATTTGAATGGTTCTGCATGAAGAGCTAACCCAATGGGCCACCTTGAGCAAGCTATGACCCAGCCTGGACAAGCCAGCCCAGCAACAGCTCGAGCCATAAGAGCCACAAGCCAGGCCACTCAAGACAACACAAGCAAAACCAGACAATCAACAATCTAACAGAACAACCCTCATCATGTACCGGCTGGATTTCAGCCACCTAAGAGGTACACCAGGTCATCTCAGCAACCCCCACCTTGGCCCTCAGCCAAATCCACATGAAGGTCAACAAAAAAAGTCCAGCAATGTTTTCCCAATGGTTCAGTCTAAGTCAATGAAACAGAGCATTCAAATGTCTAGTTCAGCTAGAGTCCAACAAGGTAATTTTCACAAGTTCAGTCCAGTTGTGGCTCCCATTTGCTTTAGGTCAAGTACCAACATGCATAATAAGGTCCATATGATCAAAAGTGAAGCCTTAATGAGTCCCAAGAACAAGGAAAGCAGCCAGACAACCCAAGGAGAAGACAAACTGAAGCTTTACCATTTCAGGAAAACAACAAAACTGCTTTTCTGCTTTTATAATTCAGTCTGAATTTCACTTTATTGTATGTACTTTGTAGCTGTTGAGCTCATCCTTTAGGAGACTTTCAGAATTAGTTAAGATAGTTGTTTAAGGCCCTTAGATGATACTTACATCCAAGGGTCAAGATCCTTTTGTATTGCCCATATAAACAGACTTGTAGCATTGTAAGAAGAACAGATTAATTTGAATGAATGAAAACAAAACCTTGGAAAATCAATTCTCAACTCTCAAACTTGTGCTTAAGTCTGTAGTTTGAACCAGGCCTAGTTATCATCCTGTGTCTAGCTGTGGGTGATAGATTATAACATGTTTGGCATTGCTGAATCAATTATGTGCTAAGCTGTGAATTGTTTTGGTAGTGTTGTTCAAGTCTGAGTCGGTATACTGTGTTAATTTGTAGATTTAAGGCTTAAAACTTGTCAAGTTAACTAGTTATCTTCCTGTGTTAAGCTATGAGAGTCAATCAAATAACTATATCCTTGTTATTTCAAGCAAAGTGAAGTGTGTCTCAGTCAGGATCCGTTTCTGACTGTTTAAGTTTCTATTTGTGTCAAAAATAGTAAAACACCTCCTAAAATCTAGAAACTTCATAAAGTGTCTTATTACACCCTCAAATTAAGTGTCACAATATTTCAAAAGTTGATAAGTTCATATGCTATTTTTAAAGTAAGTCTGAACTTAGGTTGCATTCCTGCATACCCTGTGAGTTTACACTCCAAATTGGTTATCAGTGCTTTGGTTGAGAATTATTGTAAGTTCATTATACCCTAACTACATTAAAAACACATAAAAACAACCCAATGAGTGAAGAGATACTAGCACGCATGAAGACTAAGATGGAAGAATTAGCTGGAGTAGTTAATGTCATGGTTAATGCTTTGAACACCCTAATTGCACAAGTTCCAAATCCACCTGGAGGGAGACCACCACCCAATAGAGGCAGAGGCAAAGGACGTGGTTTCTTTGTAGGAGAAGGAAGAGGCCAATCTCACCATGAGGAGGAGCACATGTCAGATTCTGATGAAAACCATTGGAGCAATGCTGACCAACATGAGCACACAGACAAGCATCTTAAGGTAGAAATCTCTGAATTTCTTGGTAGTCTTAATCCTAATGACTTGCTAGAATAGATTAGAGGTATTGACAAAGTATTTGAGTATAAGGGTTATTCTGATGCTAAGGCTTTTAAGGTTGATGTCCTAAAACTTAAAAGTTATGCTTCTCTTTGGTATGATAACTTGAAACATCAGAGACTTAAGGAGGGTAAGGAACCTCTTAGATCTTGGTCTAAATTGAAAAAAAGAAAATGTCAAACAAGTTTGTCACTAAATATTACACCCAGGATCTATTTGTTAAGTTGTCTAAGCTTAGACAAGATGAAACGCCTGTTGAGACTTACCTTAGGGAGTTTGAGCAATTGATCCTACAATGTGAAGTCACTGAGAAACCTGAGCAAAGGATTGCTAGGTTCCTTGAGAGCTTAGACAAGAGTATTGCTAATAGGGTAAGGATGCAACCTTTGTGGTCTTATGATGATGTTGTGAATTTGTCCATAACAGTTGAGAAATTGGGGAAGACTAAGCCTGCTACACCTAAACTTGTTGTCAAACCTTTTTAGTCTGGAACCTATGGTGGTTTTAAAATAGGAGAGACAACCAAAACAGCAGCACCATCTAACCAAGACAAAGGGATGGGAGTTATGAACCAGAGACCCAACCCAAACCCAAAAGAAGGGAAGATTAAATGCTTCCAATGCCAGAGTTATGGTCACTTCAGGAAGGACTGCCCTTCAAAGAGAGTCATAACAGCTATGGAAGTAGAGAAATGGGAGAGGGAAGGCTTGGTTGAGTATGAACAGTAGGAGACTATAGAGGAGATGGTTAGTCAGGAGAAACCTAGTCAGGAGGCAGTTGTGGCACTCCCTGACACAAGTCACAACTTGGTTCTATGGAGGGTGATGCATTCTCAACAAGTACCCCTATAGGAGGACCAAAGGTCCCTCATTTTCAGGAGTTGATGCACCATTCAGGGCAGGGTCTGCAACTTAATCATTGATGGGGGGAAGTTGTACCAATGTGGCATCTGTCACCATGGTCAACAAGCTTAACTTAAACACTCAAGAACACCTACACCCCTACAAACTCAGATGGCTAAGCAACGGAGCCGAGGTGAAGGTTGATAGGCAATGTTTGGTGCCTTTGTCTATTGGAAGTGTGTATAAGGATGAGGTCTTGTGTGATGTGGTCCCTATGGATGCCTGCCACTAGCTCCTAGGAAGACCTTGGGAATTTGATAAGAGTTCAGTGTATCAGGGAAGAAGCAACACCTATTCTTTCAAACATGGTAGTAGAAAAATCACTCTACCCTCTCTACCACCCAATCAGAAAAGCTATAGGAGTCCTAGCATGTCAGAGGATCTCACTGGGGTCTTGTTTCTATTAGAAGCATCTATGGTTGAGGAGTTCAAGAAGGAATATCCAATCCTAGTTCTACTGTCAAAGGAGTCTCATGAGGATGAGCAAGCTAAGATTCCTGCAGAGGTGGAGCCATTAATAGGCAAGTACCAAGATGTGTTCCTTGAAGAGCTTCCTAGTGGACTACCTCCCATGAGGGGGATTGAACATCATATTGACCTTGTGCCGGGATATGTACTCCCTAACGGACCTGCATATAGGTGTGATCCCAAAGTAACTCAGGAGCTGCAAAAACAAATTGATGAGCTTATGGATAAGGGTTTTGTGAGAGAGTCTTTGAGCCCTTGTGTTGTGTAAGCTCTATTGGTGCCTAAAAGAGATGGCACATGGAGAATGTGCATAGACAGAAGAGCTATAAACAATATCACAGTCAAATACAGGTTTCCCATACCTAGACTGGATGATATGTTCGACGAATTGAGTGGGTCTAGAGTCTTCTCAAAAATAGATCTCAGGCAAGGTTACTATCAAGTGAGAATCAGGGAGGGAGATGAGTGGAAGACAACATTCAAAACAAAGCATGGGCTCTATGTGTGGCTTGTAATGCCATTTGGATTATCAAATGCATCTATCACCTTTATGAGATTGATGACAGAGGTGTTAAGGCCATGCTTGGGCAAATTTGTTGTTGTTTGTTTTGATGACATACTAATTTACAGCAAAAATCAAGAAGATCACTTGAGGCACCTTGAAGATGTATTTAAAATTCTGAGGGATAGCAAATTATTTGGAAAATTGGAGAAATGTAATTTCATGACTAATGAGGTTAAGTTCTTGGGGTATGTAGTATCTGGAAGGGGGATCTATGTGGACCAAGACAAGGCTGATGATGTTTAGTCTTGGTCAGTCCCTAAGAACATCACAGAAGTGAAGGGTTTTCATAGCCTTGCTTCATTTTACAGAAGATTTATCAAGAACTTCAGTGCTATTGTTGCTCCCATCACTGAATGCATGAAGAAAGGTGAGTTTAAATGGACTGAGATTACTCTGCAAGCCTTCATGCACATCAAGAAGCTCTTGTGTGATGCACTTGTCCTCAGGCTACCAGATTTCAATTGCCTCTTTTAGGTGGAGTGTGATGCAAGTGGTGTTGGAATAGGAGCTGTCCTAATTCAAGAGAATAAGCATGTGGCTTACTTCAGTGAAAAGTTGAGTGGAGCCAAGCTGATCTACTCTACTTATGACAAGGAATCATATGCTCTTGTCAGGACTCTTATACATTGGAGTCATTACCTTAAGCCCAAGCTTTTTGTGCTACACTTAGATCATGAAGCCTTAAAGTATATCAGTGGCTAGCACAAATTGAATTATAGACATGTTAAATGGGTTGAGTTCCTTCAGTCCTTCACCTATGCAAGCAAGTAAAAGAAATTCAAATAGAACATTGTTGCAGATGCCTTATCAAGAAGGTATTCATTGATGTCAGTCATGGAGAAAAAGGTCCTAGGGTTTGAATTCATGAAGGAGCTTTACAAGGATGATCCTGACTTCTATGAAGATTGGTTATATCATAGTGAGGGAACAAGGGTCCGGGATCCACCTTATATCCTGCAAAAAGGGTTCTTATTCAAGGGGAACAAGTTGTGTGTCCCTAGGGGCTCTTACAGAAACCTGTTGATCCAAGAGGTGCATGCTAGTGGTCTAGGAGAGCACTTTGGGGTTCAGAAGACTTTAGACATCTTGAAGGATCAATTTTATTGGCCAAAATGACGGGAGATGTCCAGATAGTGCTCAAGAGATGTGCAGTGTTGATAAGGGTAAAAGTCGAGACACCTTAATCGAAGTAAAACCTAATTCACTACTAACTAATAGTCAGCGGTAAGCAAGGTATCGAATCCACAGGGAGGCGGTAGTATTCTAATCTGTTAAACTAAGTTTGTCTCTAAAGTAACAATTTCGGGGTTTGAATTGTGGTTTCTAAACTAATAGCAAACAATAACAATAACTAAAAGTAAACAATAACAACTAATAATAATAACAACTAATAATAAGCAATAATAAACTAATAAGGTTGAAAACAATGAGATTAAAAGTCTAGAGTCTCAGGTTCACTAGGATTATTGTTCAGGGATAGGGATAAAATCAACTATCATGCAATAAAGCTATCTAAGGTCACAAGATCGGTCGATTCAATTATGCCCTTTAGATCTACAATTTAACATGCGATCGCTATCATTAAACGAGTTCTATTCAATTATCGTAGCCTATCTTAGTCTTAACCCGGTCGGTGTCAATCCTAATTTGCGAGACTAGTTAATTAATCCTGGCCAGTAATCAAACAACTAGAATTAAAACGATAATCAAACGATAACTATGCAATTGCAATTCAATTAATTAATCTACCCCGTCTAACAATCCTAGATCCCCTTTCAACCCTAGAAAGGAATTTAGCTACTCATAACGATATAAATAACAACAACAATAATTAAAGTAAACATGATTAACAACAATGAAAAGATGAACAAAGAATAATTTAAGAACAAGAAGACAATTAAATTGAATAACAAAGAAAGATTAAGAATACCGATTACAAGCTTGAACTAAAGACAATCGTCTTTGATGAATAAAATCCAGCGGAAAAGTAAACTAGATTAGGGTTTCTAGTATTCAAGCATAAAAGTATTAAAAAGCATAGAAAAGCATATGAAAGTATGTCTAATTAAGAAAGACGAGCTATCTTTTTATAATACAAAAGATCTAATTAATTAGGTTAAAGTTTAGGAAAATAAGAGAAATCCGCCAAAATATTGACTTGCTCGATCGAGCAAGGGCCTTCTGCTCGATCGAGCAGCCATGACCACGACTCGGTCGAGCAATGCTGTTCTGCTCGATCGAGCAGACCTTCATTTAGCTCGTTTTCTTCACTTTCCTTCATTTCTTCTCTTTCCTTCCTCGATTTCCGTGCCTAGCTTCTACGATCCAACTCCGTCATGCTCCATATCTACTTAAAAAGCTCCAAATGCATCCAATCTGCATTAAAACATAACAAAAGCGGCAGAATCGATATTCTAGCTAAAATAACATAGAATAAGCAAGGAAAGACGGTAAATCGAGTTAAATGCGTCTAAGGGAGGCATAAAATATGTATATAAATAATGATCATCAAACTCCCCCAAACCAATCCTTTGCTTGTCCCTAAGTAAAGCACTCAACACTATACAAGGACAAACATACAAATGGTGAATGAAAAACTCAAAGCTAATGTTAATGCACATACAAATCCCAAGCTATCCATATCTATAACAAAGTAATGACCAAGTTGTACCAATAAAACAAATTCAAAGGTACGGGAAAGTAGAAAAGCAGCTCATATTCCAAGATTTTACATGATACCGTAGTATAGACAAAAACCAAATACCTTTCAATCTTGCAAGGCTCAATTTGTCGGATTCTCGCGGATTAACTCAAGCACTCATAAGTTTATGTAAAGGTGAGTTTTGTGAAGATAGAAAGAAATAGAAACACTCACTCAACTTATGAAACATGCATGCATTCTAATGTGATAGTAATTTCCCCAACTAATACGCATTCGCTATAAAGTACATGAATCAGGACAAAAAAAGGAGGCTAATGGGTGAAGGTATAGAAATGGATTGTGCCAAGGCACGTATGGAAATGTGGGGCTAAGACCGGTAGTCGCAGCGACACGTACCAAAACAAATCTACAAGATTTGCACAACAACACCGACTAGAGAAATCATCTTAAACTTTGACAACACAAGAGAGATATCGATATTGCTCTCTGAAAAATGGATTAGACTCTAGTAAATTCCCTTTCATTTTCCCTTGAATAACTCAATGAAGAACATATTTTTTTTCTTTTTTCTCTTTTTCTTTTCTTTTTTTTTTCTTTTCTTTTTCTCTTTTTCTTCTTTTTCATTTCAAATCAAATCTCTTTTTTTTTCTTTTTCATTTCAAATCAAATCTCTTTTTTTTCTTTTCTTTCTTCTTTTGCTTCATAACTTCTTTTTTCTTTCTCAACAAAGGGAATACATGACACAATTGCCAACATGCTTGCTACACCCAATGATATTCTTTTTGAAATCCCGACCCAACCATAGTAGACAAGTAGATAAGAAAAACATGCAACTGCGACTATCCCGATAAGGTAGGCAAGTTCTAGGAATGTAGCTATTAGATAGGTTATGAAACAGCCTACAAAGGCTCAAATGGGCTAAATATAAAGAACTCAATAATAAGGGTATAAAATCAAGTCTTTTTGGCTATGTGAGGCTCATTTGAACAAAAAGAACCACCTTTCATCATGCACTTATCAAACGAACGCGTATAGTATCAAGAAACGAATGTCACATTTATGCAATTTGATGTTACATATTCCACAAGGAGTACCACACTCAAGCCTAAAAACAATGAGACCAGTTTATTGATGTTCCTGGCCTAGGAAGCTCTATAGACCTCAGAATTTTAAGTGGTTTACCAACAAAAATTGCCAAACCTAATTAGCATAAAGTATGTCAAAAACAGTCAAGACTTGTAATATGAGCTTTGTTTTTTAAAAATAGCAGGTCAAAACAATGTACATGGATAACTTATTTGGGATTCAAATGCAAAAACAATGCAAATTATCATAATTGTAATTCAATTCACCAAGACTCGACCTAATAAAATGAAAACATGTTTTTGGATTTTGTAATTTTTTTCAATTTTTATGATTTTTTTTTTTCTAAACACACAACTGAAATAAAGACTCAACATAAATAAAGACTCTCCCCCAAACCCAAATGTCACAGTGTCCTCATTGTGACACTAACAGCATAGCAATCACACAACAACCAACAACAGCAACCTAAAGGACACTACTAACAAAAGGGAATGGGGAAAATAACTAAAAGAAAATACAATAAAAGAAAGTACAAGGATAGATAATACCAGTAATTGAGAGAATAAAGGTGAGGTAGTGAAGAACAAGGACGAAATAAGAAGAGGAATGAAAAGAAATTTTGTGAAAACCCTGCTTTTTAAGCTTCGGACCGGTTCGAACCGACCGACTCGATCGAGCAAGAGGAGCTTGCTCGATCGAGCAACCAAATTTTTCACGATTTTGAAGTTTGCTCGAGTGGCTGATGTGTGGCATGCACGAAAACTCGATCGAGCAGGTTAGTATGCTCGGTCGAGCAACCCAGTAAGAGCACATCTTTCACTTGTTTTCTCTTATTTTCTTTTCTCTTTCTTTTCTTTTCTTTTCGTTCTTCATTATTAAAGCGACTTCCAATTGTATTAGCTGCAAACACTTAATAGAATTGTTAGATCGCTCCCTCACCGCACTCAATCAAGCACAACTATATTACCTATCCAAACTAAATCTAATCTAACTATAACATTAATAACTACGCTAATCGAAATAAGTTTTACAAATGAATTACAAGTAAATGTCGGGTTGCCTCCCGGTTAGCGCTGGTTTATATCGGTCCCGCACGACTGGGTTACCTCAAAGTCATGGTGGTTTATCAAGAGCGAAAAGGTCGACGGCCTCTCTCACTCCTATAAATGCTCTATCGTAATAGGTCTTTAAGCGTTAACCATTGACTTTGAAAACTTCACCCTTGTCAGTTTGTAGCGTAACCGACCCAAACTTGCTCACCTTGGTTTTTGTGAATGGTCTCGACCATCTAGACTTGAGTTTACTTCGTGAGCTTCCAGCTTCAGCATTCCTAGAGATTAAGGCGATCTCCAGAGGATCCCTATCCAAACGCAAAGGGGGACAGTCATCAATAGTTAAATCCACAATATCAACCCTATGTCATGTCTCTTCTAGTAGGGGGTGTTTTATTGCCTTATCTAGGTTGAAAGTGATAGTGTCATCCCCCACTGTTAGTGTAAGTCTCCCATCCTTAACATCTATAACCGCCCCCGCAGTATGGAGGAATGGTCGTCCCAAGATGATAGGGATTTGGGTGTCCTCGGCCATATCTAAGACAATAAAGTCAACTGGTATGAAAAACTTCCCTACTCTAACCGGTACATCTTCTAAAATCCCCAAAGGATGTTTAATAGAACTGTCGGCCATTTGTAAGGTAATGGTTGTAACAGTAAGTTGACCCATATTAAGCTTTTCGCATATAGAAAATG
Organism: Heliosperma pusillum; assembly: GCA_022085475.1. NCBI lineage: Eukaryota > Viridiplantae > Streptophyta > Magnoliopsida > Caryophyllales > Caryophyllaceae > Heliosperma > Heliosperma pusillum. Next base: position 14,451 of record JAIUZE010070422.1, read on the forward strand.
GCATAACACTAACACTAGCCCCTAAATCACAAAGGGCTTTATCAATTGCTAAGCAACCTATATTACAAGGAATAGAAAAACTCCCTAGATCCTTTAGCTTAGGTGGTGATCTGGATTGCAACACAGCACTGCATTCCTCAGTAAATGCAACCGTCTCCACTTCATTAAAGGACCGCTTCCTTGTCAATATATCCTTTAGAAACTTTGCATAGGCCGGCACTTGAGTGATCAACTCGGTAAATGGTACACTCACTTGTAAATTCTTCACTACCTCCATAAACCTCCCAAACTGTTTATCGAGCTTTGATTTATGTAGGCGTTGAGGAAAAGGAAGTTTAATTACAATGGGCTCGGCTTCTTTGGCTTTGGAAGATGAATTAGAAGGCTTTTCATCCTGATCAGGGGTTGCTCGATCGAGCAGAGGGCTTGCTCGATCGAGTTTTGCTGTACTGTAACTTTCAGAAACTTCCCGAGAAGAATTTGGGCAAATTTTCTGGGTTGCTCGATCGAGCAAGGGGGTGCTGCTCGATCGAGCAACCTTGTTTTCAGCCTCTTTTTCGCCTTTTTTCGAACTTTGATCAGCAACTTCCAAGCTTTCATTGGTTTCATCCCTTATCATTTCAGGGCCTTTGTAATGGGTTCCACTCCTCAAAGTGATGGCATTGACTTGTTCATGTGGAGGGTGTCCTTGAGGAGGAAGATTACCCGGTTGTTTATGTGGATTTTGAATTGCCAATTGGGCAATTTGAGTGTCAACCATCTTGTTATGAGCTATCAGTTGTGAGATCTGAGCATCTTGCTTTTGTTGGATCATAAGACTCTGCTGCAACATGGCTTTCAGTTCCGCCATATCATTACTTGGAGGTGGTGGAGGTGGAGGTTGTTGGAAGTTTTGGCCACCTTGATTGGAACGGTTAAAGTTACCTTGAGAATTGCGATTCTGAGGAATCACATAAGATGAACCTTGTTGCTGAGGTGGTGGTGGGGTAGGATTAAGAACATTCTGACTTCGGTAGGAGAAATTGGGATGCTCTCTTGTCCTTTCATTGTAAAAGTTAGAGTACGGTGAACCTTGCTTAAAGGATTGAAAGGCAAGCACTTGATCAACCGTACTCATACATTCCACTGCATTATGCCCCATAGTACCACATCTTTCACAGGTTGGCTCTTGTCGAACCATGGCATGAACCATTTCCTTATTTTCCAAGGACTTTGAAGTTTGTAACTCGGCAATTTTGGCAGTTAATGCCTCCAACTGAGCTACAATGGCATTATCCGTACCTCCTCTCCTCACGTTACCCCTAGGATTCCCATACTCAGCAGTGTGAGTAGCCATCTCATCAATTAACTTCCAAGCATTGGCATCAGTGGTGTTATTTTGGAATCTCCCGTTAGCAGCAGAATCGAGCAATGTCCTCTGATCATCGTATAACCCATTATAAAATTGGTTGCATAAGAACCAAGTATCAAAACTATGATGTGGAACAGACTTGACAAGCTTTTTGAAGCGAACCCAGGCCTCATTAAAGTTCTCATTGGGACCTTGTTTGAAACTTGTGATTTGACTTCGAATGGCATTGGTTTTCTGTGGCGGAAAATATCTTTTGTAGAATGCAAGAGCCAAAGAATTCCAATCGGTGATGCCAAGTGCAACCATATCTAACTCACTCAACCAATCTTCTGCCCCGTCTCGTAGTGAAAAGGGGAACAACACCAACTTGATCTGATCTTGTGTCACCCCACCCGTTAAAGGAATAGAGCAGCAATAGTTAGTGAATTTCTCCATATGCTTAGCAGGATCCTCAGTAGGGCTTCCTCCAAACATATTTCGCTCCACCAAAGAGATATAAGATGGACGAATCTCAAAAGTACTATTACCCGTAGTAGGGAGTTGAAATCCCTTGGGAATAGATGCAACGGTAGGCTCTGAATGGCTGGCTAGAGTAGGCATGGTTGTAGTAGGTGCAGAAATAGGTGTATCCTCTTCTAAGGATGGTTTTTCTGCGACGAATTCGGCGTAAACTGTTTCAAGCGTACTCAAGTCTTCCGCTTCTTTTATTTCCTTCCAAAAGTTTCGTCTAGACCGGAGAGTCTTCTCTAGTTCGGAATCGTAGGGCACGAGAACGGACCTAGAACACCTGGGCATAAACAAAAACTAAAGAAAAGGATGAGAACTGTCTCAAGGAACTTAGGTTCCCTGAGACGAAAAAGACAAACTAAGTAGAAACAAACAGAAAACTGTTGCCTCCCCGGCAACGGCGCCAAATTTGATAAGGGTAAAGTCGCGTCACCTTAATCAAAGTAAAACCTAATTCACTACTAACTAATAGTCAGCGGTAAGCAAGGTATCGAATCCACAGGGAGGCGGTAGTATTCTAATCTGTTAAACTAGGTTTGTCTCTAAAGTAACAATTTCGGGGTTTGAATTGTGGTTTCTAAACTAATAGCAAACAATAACAATAACTAAAAGTAAACAATAACAACTAATAATAATAACAACTAATAATAAACAATAACAAACTAATAAGGTTGAAAACAATGAGATTAAAAGTCTAGGGTCTCAGGTTCACTAGGATTATTGTTCAGGGATAGGGATAAAATCAACTATCATGCAATAAAGCTATCTAAGGTCACAAGATCGGTCGATTCAATTATGCCCTTTAGATCTACAATTTAACATGCGATCGCTATCATTAAACGAGTTCTATTCAATTATCGTAGCCTATCTTAGTCTTAACCCGGTCGGTGTCAATCCTAATTTGCGAGACTAGTTAATTAATCCTGGCCAGTAATCAAACAACTAGAATTAAAACGATAATCAAACGATAACTATGCAATTGCAATTCAATTAATTAATCTACCCTGTCTAACAATCCTAGATCCCCTTTCAACCCTAGAAAGGAATTTAGCTACTCATAACGATATAAATAACAACAACAATAATTAAAGTAAACATGATTAACAACAATGAAAGGATGAACAAAGAATAATTAAAGAACAAGAAGACAATTAAATTGAATAACAAAGAAAGCTTAAGAATACCGATTACAAGCTTGAACTAAAGACAATCGTCTTTGATGAATAAAATCCGGCGGAAAAGTAAACTAAATTAGGGTTTCTAGTATTCAAGCATAAAAGTATTAAAAAGCATAAAAAATCATATGAAAGTATGTCTAATTAAGAAAGACGAGCTATCTTTTTATAATACAAAAGATTTAATTAATTAGGTTAAAGTTTAGGAAAATAAGAGAAATCCGCCGAAATATTGACTTGCTCGATCGAGCAAGGGCCTTCTGCTCGATCGAGTAACCATGACCACGACTCGGTCGAGAATGTTGTTCTGCTCGATCGAGCAGACCTTCATTTAGCTCGTTTTCTTCACTTTCCTTCATTTCTTCTCTTTCCTTCCTCGATTTCCGTGCCTAACTTCTACGATCCAACTCCGTCATGCTCCATATCTACTTAAAAAGCACCAAATGCATCCAATCTGCATTAAAACATAACAAAAGCGGCAGAATCGATATTCTAGCTAAAATAGCATAGAATAAGCAAGGAAAGACGGTAAATCGAGTTAAATGCGTCTAAGGGAGGCATAAATTATGTATATAAATAATGATCATCAAGTGTGCCAGCAAGAAAAGAGTTCATTCCAGGCAGCGCCTTACACACCCTTACCACTCCCTAACAAGCCTTGGTAAGATGTAAGCATGGACTTCATAGTGGCATTTCCAAGAACTCAAAGAGGGAAAGACTCTGTGATAGTTGTGGTGGACAGGTTCAGCAAGATGGCTCATTTCATAGCCTGTAAGACAACTGAGGATGCTGCTAGTGTTGCTGAGTTGTACCTATGGGAGATTGTAAGATTGCATGGGGTGCCTAAGACTATTGTGTCTGACAGATATACAAAGTTCATGAGTTATTTCTGGAAGACACTTTGGAGGTTATTGAACACCGTGCTCTTATTCAGCACATCCCACCCCCCCACAGACATATGGTCAGACTGAGGTGACCAACAAAACATTAAGGACAATACTGAGGTGCATGGTGAGCAAGTCCTTGAAGGACTGGGAGCTGAAGCTACCCCAAGCTGAGTTTGACTTTAACCAGGCACCATCATCTGCCAGAGGTCACATCCCCTTTAATATAGTATATAGTTTTAACCCACTAATGCCTATTGATTTGTCTAATGTCCTTAGGGAGGAAGTGAACTTTGTTGTCAAGAAGAGGGTGGAACAGATGATCAAGCTACATGAAACTGTCAAAAGGCAAATTGAGAAGGCTAATGAAATTACAAGAAGAATGCCAAGGTCCATAGACAAAATAAAGAGATTTCCCCTAGTGATTTGGTTTGGATCCACCTCAGAAAGAAGTGGTTTCCATCAAAGAGGAAGAGCAAGTTGGAGCTAAGAACCGGTGGTCCTTTTGAAGACATTGAGAGGATAGGGCCAAATGCCTACAAGATTGATATGTCATGTGATTATGGAGTGCATGGGACTTTCAATATTAGAGATTTAATCCCCTACTATGAAGAGTCAGAGGATGAAGAGGAACCAGGCTTGAGGTCAAGCCCTTTCAACCTACGGAGGTTGCAGCAGGAGCTAACCTAAGGGGCCGCCTTAAGCAAGCCATGCCCCAGCTAGGACAAGCCAAACCAACAACAGCTCGAGCCATAAGAGCCACAAGCCAAGCCACTCAAGACAACAGAAGCAAAACCAGACAATCAATAATCCAACAGAACAACCGTCAGCCTGTACCAGCTGACTTTCAGCCACCTCAGAGGTACACCGGCCGGGTCATCCCAACAGTCCCCACCTTGTCCCTCTGCCAAGTCCACTTGAAGGTCAAGAAAAACCTCTCAGAGAGTTTTCCTAATGGTTCAGTCTAAGTCCATGAAAAACAGCATTCAAATGTCAAGTTCAGAAAGAGTCCAATGGGGTAATTTTCACAAGTTCAGTCCAGTTGTGGCTCCCTTTTGCATTAGGTCAAGTAGCAGCATGAATAATAAGGTCCCTATGATCACAAGTGAAGCCTTGATGAGTCTCAAGAAGAAGTAAAGCAACCAAACAACCCAAGGAGAAGACAAACTGAAGCTTTACCATTTCAGGAAAATAACAAAACTGCTTTTCTGCTTTTGTAATACTGTCTGAATTTTTCTTTATAGTCTGTACTTTGTAACTGTTGAGCTCGTCCTCATTAGGAGACTTTCAGAAGTAGTTAAGATAGTTGTTGAGAGTCCTGTAGGGCCCTTAGATGATACTTATATCCAAGGGTCAAGATACTTTTGCATTGCCTATATAAACAGGCTTGTAGCATTGTAAGAAGATCAGATTAATTTGAATGAATGAAAACAAAACCTTAGGAAACCAATTCTTAACTCTCAAACTTGTGCCTAAGTCTTTAGTTTGAACCATGCCTAGTTATCATCATGTGTCTAACTGTGGATGATAGATTAGAACCTGTTTGGCATTGCTGAACCAATTATGTGTTAAGTTGTGAAGTGTTTTGGAAGTGTTGTTCAAGTCTGAGTCTTTATCATGTGTTAATCATTGAATTTAAGGCTTAAACTTATCAAATTAACTAGTTGTCTTCCTGTGTTAAGCTGTGGGAGTTAATCAATTAACTATATCCTTGTTATTTCAAGCAAAGTGAAGTATGTCTCAGTCAGGGTCCATTTCTGACTGTTTGAGTTGCTATTTGTGTTAAAAAGATTAAATCACCTCCTAAAATCTTGAAACTTCATACAGTGTCTTATAACACCCTTAAATTAAGTGTCACAAAGTTTTGGAAATGGAAAAGTTCATTTGCTATTTTTAAAAGCGGTCTGAACTCAGGTTGCATTCCTGCATACCGTGTGAGTTTACACTGCAGTTTCCTATGGTATTTTATTAATATTTGAGACTTTTAAACTTTGAAGGAAATATTTTTCTGAAATTTAGTGTCAAATCTTTGACATGTACTTTACGGGGTATTTTAAGATTGATTATCTAATTCGCCCTTCATTAGAGTACAAATAGTTTGTTACTTGAAATGATTCTTTAATGAGAACTGTTTATTTAAAGAAACAGTAGGAGTAGATTAATCTTGAAAAGGATAAAGAATTACAGGATTCTTCTTCAATTGTTGAAGGAGATAGGTAAAATCTATGAACATTTATGGATGTATCACTTGTGAATAAGTCTCGCATAATTTTGACCTTTAAGGAAGTAATGATAGGCTCCAACTCTAAAAGCGTAAAATGGCTTTAGGACATGAATCCAAAATGGTTTCATGTATCATTACAAAGTATGGACTTTGATTGATGCACCTGGTGGTGTCATAACCATATAGTGTTTGGATTCTCCTAGCAAATGTCATTATTCATGAGATAAAAGTTGACATGAAGCAGATGATGCGTGCCTTTCATCATATGCTTTTATTCTCACATTTGACACGCATTTCTATGCTTATTACGTAGCTTTTAGCTATTATTTTACCTCGTATTTGCTACTTTGGGTTGTGTTGTTGCTTTTATAGGTTATTACCCCAAAAGGAGCATATGCAAGCCAAATCCTATCAACAAAGTAAGTTTGAAAGGATTTCAAGAGCCTTATGTCACTTGTGTCAACTTTAAAGAGCCATATCTCAAGATCTACTTAAATAGTCTAGCTTATGGATTTACTATTTAGGTCTTGTAAGACATAACAATTAGGTTATCTTTTACACTGTTAAACTTTGTTCTACATTTCTTTGACTAGCAACTTTCGGATCTAGAACTTGGCAATTTTTTCTTTCCAATCTTTTGGTATTAAAACTTACTCTTTTACTTTAATTCCTTTTCATTTATTCTTCTTTCTTTGTTCTTTGTCCTTATTCTTTAATCTACTAGATTATAAATTGTTATTCATCTTCTTCTATCATGTTTAATTCAGTTATTATCGTTATTGCTAGGATTTAGGGGAACCACGGTTATGTGACGGTATATTGTTGAATTATTAGTTCTGGCGTAATAAATGGTTTGTATTGTTAATCGTTGCATTAATTTGTAGTAAATTGGTCAATGCATGTGATCGACTACTAGTATGTTAGATCTTGACCTAGATCGTAAGATATGGAAAAGGTAGAGACTTGTAGTGAGCAATAGAATTTTCTAATTCGAGCGGAAGCTATATTAGTATTTCTAGGGTGAATAGTAGACCCGAAAGGAACTATCCATTACCCTTCAAACCACGTTTATGTTGACCTTTTGATTTTCCATTGACTGTTGTTGGCTGTGGTAACCCGATGTCCTAGTCTTTTCTCCTATTATATTTGAATCCACTTTATTCTCTTTATTTCTCTTTCCTTCATTACTTATAGTTTAGAAAACAAACAATTAAAACCCCTTAATTTGTTACTTAGACAGACTATTAATAATAAAATAGAAATTATTTAGTCTCCCTGTGGATACGATCCCGGCTTCCTTTATTGCATTAGTTTAGGCATGTTGGTTATCTTTGATAGGCGGTGTGCGATTTAGCCTATCAGCAAACATGAATAAAAAAGGTTTCCTTAAAAGGAAATATGGACACATCTTAATATTCATATGATTACGATGCGCTAGGAAGATGAGAAAGTTCTAAAGGTGTATTTATGTACTGAAACGAGTATCTAGAGGTTGGAATCTTCGATCTCAACAAAGTAATTCAAAATGGTTTTGATTTATGTGAGATGATGATAGTCTTATGTGTACAAGGAAACTAGTGGGAGTAAACTCTCTTTTATGATTCGGTATGTAGTTGACATACATTTTCAAGAAACAGCTTTTTGTTGTCTCGTGGAGAATTATTAGCAAATATGTTGTTTATTATGTGCTCGTATGACGAGTAGAATACCAATCTAGTGCTTGTGACTGTTATGGATAACACGCGAAAAATCTTCATATTAAAGAACCAATAAAGTTCTTCTTGTGATGAAGTAATCATTGTAAGCGTGTTACATTTATATCAATTTCAAATAGATAAGTATGGTTCCCGATTGTAATCTTGACACATTATGTTTAAATGAAAAGTAATTGCATACTGAAATGATTTCAAGCACATCTATATGACTAATTTTACAACAAAAATGAGTACCGTGTTGCTTATGAAGTATCAAATAGAGTGTTTGTTTTGAGATATCAAACCCATAAACAATTATATACTTTGTTGCTTATGAAGAAACAACGAGTACATTTTATTTATGAATAAAATGCATGTTATTGATGAGTTTACTTTATTTAGATAAGGTAAATTAAACATACGCAAGATAATGACTGATGCAATGGTTGCATGTCACGTACAAAACCTCTTTCGCGGCCATAATATGAAAAGTCATAGTACTGCGATTTGTATAAGACGCATTAGCGAGTGGTCTTGATACTACTGAGAGGTCTTTATTTCAGTGGGAGGTTATGTTCGATATGATTGATACGTTTGTATGACATGTTTCTTTTATATGATAAAAGGATTGATTTTGCATTTAATTATTGTATAATTGAATGTCCCTAAGCCCCGTTGTTGGAAAGCCTCGGCTTCAAAATCGATTGACCCATTTTAAGGATACGATTCGGCGTCCCAAAATAGTATACATTGTTTAAACAGATCACCAAATGCGTTACTTGGTTATGCAATTCTGTTTTATAAGATAATGTATTTATATAAGTTTCTAATCATGGTATAGTGAAAGGGACACTTATGCCTTATAATGATTAGTATCTGAGTTGGTTGATGACTACGTTCTGTAAGTCATTGATATTGAGATATTAAACCAAACACATTGATACATGTTAGGAATATATATTAGACCAACCTGTTAAAGAACTTTGATAAGGTTTCCCTTAGTGTCAACAAAGTTTCTTTCACCGTTTTGTAGTCTTTAGACCCGAGTCTTTCACTATTCTATACATGTGAAGTGCTAGTTTTGACATCATCAACGTCAATCGTGACTTGTGGCTATAAAGGTGATGGTTGGACTTGTCATGGAACATGTGACAGGATGCGGTTAGACAAGATGGGATTTGCTCCTCCTTTGTGAAAGGAGTTTATCATCTTCAGTCTCTCGAAGAGTGTAAATTGTGTAACTGCATGGCCATGCCTAGACAAGGTGAAAGTCAGTCGTCTGTTGTAACAATTCAGGTCAGAGATTCGAGAAAAGAGAGAAAGATTTATAGGGATGACACTTCGTCTACCCTATTCTCATCTGAAGACATAGAAGCATAAGAGATTATGGTGCCTTATAGGACATAAGTGCACGTGGGGGATGGAGGAGTTAGTATGCCCATATGTCCGTAATATTGTATAACTGATTAATTCTATGTGGCTACAATGTTCTGCTAGGATCCGCTTGTAGTCTGAGTCCTAAATGAGTTGGGATTCGGGTAGTATTAGTCAGTCCTACAGGGTCACACACTAGATGAGTTTTGGGAAATATTATAATTAATATTGATTAATTATTGAGGGGAATAAGAATAATAAAAGATTATTCTTATTATACTTTCCTAATCCTAGATGGTCTAGGAATCTCCTTGAACACCCTATATATAGAGATATAAGGGGAGATGTTTATAATGAGTTTCTGAAGAGCAAAATCTCAAGGGAGTAAGAGGGAAGAAAATTGTCCATAAGTTTGTACTAGTATACACACTCATATTGTGTGGATACCGGTAAAGGCACAACACTTAAGGCGTTATTGTGAGATGGTCTCACATATTGTATTATCATTCAAAGAGCTTTAATTTGGGTTTATTATACTTTTTATTATAAGCATCTATTGTAATTCTTCCGCATCCAAGTAAGTTTATTAATCATCCTTTTGTTTAATCTTAATACTTAACATGCATGAGATCTTGGGAATTCTCTAATTCAAATATGTTGAAAATCGTTACAGATCCCTTCAGGGAGGGAGGTTAGGATTGTGGGGAAAAATACAAGGTGCATCAGTGATTTAACAATGAGTGGTGTCACCAGTATTGTGGTGGGGCCGCCAACAATGAGGGTGGTGGTGGGCCACCGACAATGAGCGTAGTGGTGGTGAGGTGTCTGAGATGATGGGTGGTGGGAATGTGCTTTTTTTTTGGTAAAATGTAAGCTTTGATTAATATCAAACAGAGTTACAAAAGTTCCATTTTCCTAGACCAAATACATCACATAACATAGCTAAACATACAATTACAAATTCCTATCTAGAGCATTTAGCCAAGTTTCCTTTCTTTTCAATAGTACATGAGACAGTTTATGCTTGACTCAATTCCAAACCAACTTCTTCAAATCCTTGATGAGTTGTCCAGGTCTTCTCAGCATCATTTCAATCCTGCAGGTGTTCCTCTCTTGCCATATGTTGTACCAGCAACCCATTCTTGTCATCCTACAGATTAATTTTTGTAACTTAGTGCTCCCAGAATTATTGCCAGCCAAACTCAATTGTAGCCAATGAGCCATGCCATTGATAACCTGTTTGTTGTACTCACACTCATGGAATAAGTGTTTATGGTCTTCCTCTCCTTGCTCAGAAAGAACACATTTATTCATCTCACATAAGCCAAGATGAAATAGCTTAGCTCGAGTATTAAGCCCTCCATGCATGACTAACCAACCAATGAAGGAATGTCTAAGTACATTTCAATTATCCCAAATATCATTGTACCACTGGACATGGGGGTGTGTCCCTTTCAACCAATGATACCCGGAACCAATAGAGTAACCCTTTGGATCAGCTATCCATTGGGTACCCTGAAAACCAGAAGCCAATACATCCCCGACTTTACATATATTCCTCAAGTTCCAGTTAGAGTCCTGGGGAGGAAGATATGTAGTCCAGTCTGCACCCTTTAAGTATACATGATCAATCCATAAAACCCAGAGTCTGTTAGCCTTAGTATAGATCCAATTGACTATTTTCCCAACAGTAGCATTATTCCACACCCCAGCTTCTTTAATGTTAAGACCTCCTTCCTCCTTACTACAACACACTTTATCCCATGTCACCAAAGGAACTCTATGATACTCAGTGTCTCCATACCATAAGTAATTCCTGCAGATAACTTCAATCCTTTTGATGATTCCCTTTGGAATTAGAAAAATAGAACACCAGTAATTATGCAAAGTATTAAAAACAAAGTTAATAAGTACTAGTCTCCCAACATAATTGAGCTTCCTAGCACCTATCCCTCTCACTTTATGCACAATCCTATCTAACAAGAATTTACAGTCAAGCTTTGTCAGTCTACCAGACTGTATAGGAATCCAAAAATACTTAAAAGGGAGGACCCCTTCTTGGAATCCTGAAATCTGGATGATATCCTGCTTCAGTGTTATATTAACTCCATTAAAGACCACCTCAGACTTTGAAGGATTAACACGAAGTCAAGAGGCTGCTGAGAAAGTCGATAATATACGCAGCATGAGCATAATAGACTTTACATCTCCCTTACAGAACATTAAAAGATCATCTAAGTGGGTCAACTTTAAGCTTTTGCAAAGAGGATGATATCTAAAGAACCATCTGTCAGTAGCAAACTCCATTACTTTAGTAAGATACTCCATACAGATACAAAATAGCAGTGGAGAGATAGGATCACCTTGTCGTAAGCCCCTTCTTCCTTTAAAAAACCCAAATTGAGCACCATTCAGATTAAGAGAATAAGAAGTAGAGGAGACACAAGTCATAATCAACAATCTAAACTTCTTAGCGAATTGAAGTGCCTCCAACATTTGATTTACAAATTGTCATTCAATTGAGTCATAGGCTTTTTGTAGGTCTAGTTTGAATGTACATCTTAGTGAGGCAATTTCTCTGTTATACATTCTAACCAGGTCTTGACAGATAAGGATATTCTCTAGAATACTTCTACCCTTAATAAAAGCTCCTTGGTTCCTGCTAATAATATCAAGTAAGATAATAGCCAATCTGGAGCTCATAATCTAAGAGATAGCTTTATATAAAACATTGCAACAAGCAATAGGTCTGAAATGCTTCACACTAGTAGGCATGTCCAATTTACAGATTAAGGTAATCATAGTAGCATTCACCTGAGTTAATAGCTTACTTGTCTCAAAGAAATTCCTGACAGCTGTACAAACCTCCACTCCAACCACATCCCAAGCATCCTTGTAGAACTGGCTAGTATAACCATCAGGTCCTGGGGATTTATCTTTAAGGATACTGAAGATATTGTACTTTACTTCTTCATCTGTTACAGGTATTAAAAGAACCCTCCAATGCTCTTCATTACTGCAAGGACCCTTTCTCACAACAGATTGATTTAGATCCTCAACCACCATATTAGTACCTAACAGGTCCTGGCAATAAACCAAGAAAGCACTCTGAATAACATCATCATCCTCACACAGACTTCCATTCTTATCCTCAATCTGAAAGATTTTATTCATACTCAGTCTTTTCTTAATGGCATGATGAAAACAAGAAGTATTTAAATCCCCTTCAATTGACCATTGAATTTTGGCTTTCTAAGCTAAGAAACTATCTCTAGCTCCAACAAGTTCTTTAAGATCAGCAGCCTAGGTAGCACGAAAACGGACACGGACACGCGATACGGCATCTCGTGAAATTTAGGACACGGGACACGGCAGTTAAATTTAATAAAATATATATTTTATAGTTATAAATAACGTACGATTTTATTTTTATATTGGTATTTAATATTAAATGTAAATAATTGAAGGTAAAATTTGACTTTTACTATAATTTATTCTCATTTCACACCCAACTCATCTTCTAATCAATCTCTTTTAGTTTTTCAACCTCTCATTCCTTATTTATAGGTGTCCGTGTGTCCGTGTGTCCGACACGGTGTCCGACACGGTGTCCGACACGGAACGGCTAGTTAGGAGGAGTGTCCGTGCTACCTGGTCAGCAGCCAATTCAATTTTCTTCTGAATGAGGTCAATATCCCCTGGATTATCCACCAACATCTTCTGAATATTATCCAAAACTGTACTAGTAATATTAGTGTTATTCTCAATAACAGAGAAGCACTCCCTATTGAGACATTTTAGCATAGGTTTCAGGTCTTTCAATTTCTTCACTACTTTAAACATTTTTGTGCCATTATATTGTTTCCTCCAAACATTCTCAACAAGTCCTTTGAAATTATCAACAGTCCCCCACATGTTGAAATATTTGAAACTTTTCGTCCCATTTATCTCAGATTTCTGTAGGAATCTGCTTAGTAGAGAGCAATAATATGTTTAATAAAGAGCTTTAGATTGGTTAGTACTGGTAGGAATGTGCTACCGGAGTCTGTGTAGTGCGCATGGGGTGAGGATGGTGGTACGCCTACCGTATGCGTGGTTCGGAGGCTATCACGTATATCCGAGGATTTACCCAATACGCACCAAAAGTAGCGGCTGCGGGTTCACTCGTTTAAAAAAAGAAAGAAGAAAACATTCTAATTAGTTACCAAATATAGAATTTTATGAGCGAGAGATTAAAAGCATCTGCAAATATAATTTTCTACCACCCCATATGTCATCTCTCTCCTCAAATGGGAAACCCCATTATTGCACACATTTTCCCTATTTTTGATGCTCCACTGTTTTTAGGGGAGGTCCCTAAAAAAAAAGTAAGGCACTTTTTGTTCTCTTTTGGAAGGGTCCCATAATATTGTAGGTAAAATATTATTGTTGGGGAAACTCATTGTTGCGTAGATATAATTTTGAAATGGGGAAGGTAAATGAAAAAGTTAGTGGAAAGTGAGTTAGACGAATAAGAAAAAGGAAAGAGAAAATATGGGGAGTCTCACCTTTGCGGATGCTCAAATTTACGGTGAACCAATCATCACTCCATGGGTGAACCGTAGAATTAACTATGTAATATCTCACCTCAAGCGGAAAATGAGGGGGAGAGGGTGTTATCCGGTACATTTTTTTTTTGACAAAAGTAAATTGTATTTAAAAGAAAAGCGTCTTATAGTACAAACATAGGAGCACATGAGTCCCGTAAACTACTGGAAACCCGGGTACTCGAACTAAAAGTACAAGAGTAGTTAACTGAAACCGAAAGACGACGCTTTTTTTTGTGGCAAATGACATTGGTCGTCGAACTGGTAAAAATGAAACTCCTTCCTCTTAGCCCTTCTAGACACTTGAGCGCTTCAGGTGTACTGACGATGCTTTTTTTGTACGGAGTCGTTAAATCCGCAAATTAGCTAAGTCAAATAACAATTTATAAAGCCAAATCTAGACTCAAATCAACCTAAGTAAAAGGGTAGTAAGGGTAAGACAAGGATCGAACCCAAGGGAAGGCGATGATTGCTAAAAATCTAATCTAGACTCTTGCTAAAAACCGATTTAACAAATTAATTAATCTAACCACAAATTAAAACACTAATTGAAACAAAAACTTGAATTACTTACAAACTATGATATTCACAATGGGAAACATGTAGGAAAAACACAAATGGAGAAAGTTTTTCATGAGAATTGATAATCAAGTCTAAAAATTACTAACAACAACTAAATACTCAAAGATTCAAATATGGATAAATAACTTAGTGCAATTATCCCAAGTTCCCCCACAATTAACAAAGTAAAGATCCCTCCTTTCCTTCCTTTCTCTAATTATCTACTACAAACTTCTAAAAACTAGCCACCAATGAATTAAACCATCCATAAATGACTCAATACAACTAAACCCATATTTATTAAAACATAAGCATAAATAAAGATGCAAACTTTAAGCACAAAACCAAAGAAGCATGCTAGAATCATGTAATAAAATATTAAACCATGTTCTAAATACACAATAATCCAAATTCCACTAAAAAGGTTCCAACTTTTAAACCAAAGTTACAAACTTTCAAGTTGCTTCAACAAATATCAAGACAAATCAACCAAATTCATCAAGACAAAGCAATTTAATCAAACAAACAATTACTAAGATGGTTAGTCTTAACAACAATTCATTCAACAATGAAATTCAAACAAGGAAAATGGAATTAAATAGAGAAGGAAGGATTAAAAAGGTCTTACAATGCTAAAAGGGAAGAACTTGTTCAAATTACACTAAGCAAAAGAAGATTAGCTACCCATAGTCTTCATATTACAACCCATTTCTAAGCAAAAACCCATTACAAAAGCCAAACTTGAAGAACAAAAGTAGAGAAAATGCTAAGGAAAATAATGTTGTATGTTGAATGCTTGATGCCCTTGCCTCTCTTCAGAAATCTTCTTTTATACCCTTGGTCCGCAAACCTAGGGGCCTTGAAAGGTGGGCTTCCAAAAGACAAGACGAGAAAATGAGAAAAACCCGTGCTGAGAGATGACGCAGGCTGCGTCCTACGACGCAGGCTGCGTCATGACGCAGGCTGCGTCGAGCACTGCCCAACTTTTGCCTTGTTTTCCATCTTGACTTTCGTTGACCCCATGGATATTGACCCCGCCTTGACTTCCATTGACCCAATGGGCTTGGTCTTAATACTTTGATGATTCATTGCTAGCCCATTCAAAATTTCCGGGTTTTGGGTCTCGGGTTTTCGGGTTTGACTTTTATTGACTTTCGGGATTTGACTCTAAAAAATGACTTAAAATACTAAATATTAACATTATTACAAAAACTAAAACTAACATAAAACATAGCTAATGACCCGTAAAAAGTAAGACGAAAGACTCTAAAAATTGCTACTAGACACGACAATATTTGACGTTGTCAAACACCCCCACACTTGGACTTTTACTCGTCCCGAGTAAACTCGAGATTAGCACAAAAGACACGAGCCCAACAAAGTGTGTGTGTAGGTATTGACCTCTCTTCCCTCACTACACCCTTCTTATACTCCCTCTTAAACAATCCACCAATGACAAAAACAAAATAAAAAGACTCAATTCTTGTGACACTCTTCTCTCACTCCCCCTCCTTATATCATCCCTCAAGACTAAGGACACGACATGCCACCTACTCCGACTCAACTCAATTCCTCCCTCCTTATAGCTCCAAATAAAGTAGTATGACCATCTTTGCCTTATCCCAAGGCATAGCGAGATGGTCTTTCTCAACAACCTCCATACAAATCCACTCCTTATATCACCCCCTTATTACTCCACTAATGCAAATCATGGTTACTTGGTTGGCCCCAAACTTCACAATTTGCACAACCAAGCGACCACCAAAACAATCCACCAATTTGAAACAAAGTTTTGTGACTCAAAAATAAAAATAAAAGGGTCCTAAACTAACCTCCTTCCAAAATTTCCTCCTTATCACTCCCTTCTTATTCCTCCAAAAATTCTCATCATAGGAAGAATCATGCTCAAATTTTTTTTCATTTTTTCATTTTTCTTTTTTTTTTTTCTTGAAAATCCCTCATTTTGCCTAAGGTGCCCTTTCGGGTTTTCACCTTACCTTTTCCTTTCCTCTCATTGGTGGCTCGCAACTCGATTCTTCATTTTGCCCGGAATGCCCTTTCGGGTTTTCATTCCGTCCTCGGCCACCTTCCCAATCTTGCCTAGGTGCCCACCCTTGTGGGTTTTCACCTAGCCGGGATTTTCAATTTTTTTCTTTTCTTTTTCTCTTTTTTTTTTTTCTTCTTTTTCTTTTTCTTCAAAAATAAAGGCATAAAAAAAAAAAAAAATTTACAATGCATCAAACAAAACAAACTAACTATGTAAAATCTTCTCCCCCACACTTAGAATACACAATGTCCTCATTGTGGAGGAGAAGAAAAATGTTACCTCATCAATTATCGAAAGGAGAAGACCCCGAGGCACCTCCTCGGTTTCTCCTTCTATCCCTTTCTTCTCTAATCCGCCTTCTTCGCTCCATGCCTTCATCAAGGGTTGCTTGGGTGTAAGGAAAAGGGTAGCCCGGGTTTTGTTGCATGGACATCCCAAAGAGAGAGCTAGCTAAGCCATAGACGTCCTCATGTGCCACCGCATCCTCATAGAAGTCGTGAAGATAGGTGTAGTGGCGCTCATTTTAAACGTTAAAGTGGCTCGTAGCTTGCTCCCTCCAAGCATTTTGGGTGGCCCACATTTCATTTTGTTCCCGCCATCTTTTATCTTGTTGCTCTCTCCATAGGCGGGCTTCCTCTTGCCCATCTAGCATCCTCCTCCATTCCTCACTTTGAGCCCTCTCGGCCTCCGCCCTCAATCTCTCCCTCTCCTCCACAACATTGTGCCAATCATCCAAACTCTCAAGCCTACCTCCTTGAAGTTGTTGCCAAGTGTTTGAGGCATCCACCCTCCCGCTAATGTGTGACAAGACGTCGTTGGTGCTAGCAAAATAGTTAGCCATTTGTTGTTGTCATGGCTCCACGGGTGTGCTCGAACGACCCTCCGCATCAAACATGGGGGTGTCGGTATCATGGTGGCTTTGGAATGGTGATTGGAAATGAAATGGTGGTGGTTGTTGTTGTTGTTGTTGTTGTTGTTGTTGTTGTTCAAAATTGGTGGTTTGGGAAGGGCCTTGCTCAATTGCAAGGATCTCAATCTCCTCTCTCAAATGCTCACTTCCCCCACCACCTTCTCTCCTTACCCTCCTTTGCCTCAAAGGCACTTCTTCTACCTCCTCCTTCTCCTCCGCGCTACTTACTCCCAAACTTTCCTCCCTAGGACAAACAAAATCCCATGCAACGGGTCCTCTAGGTAAAGGATTGTTTTGAGGTCTAGGCAACTTCATGTAGCTTAGCCCGTCACTTCCCAACCAAAACCCTTTCAAGGGTTGCTCCTTGCTAGTCTTAAACATGTGAACTTATTCTAGCCCAAGACGGTTGTACCTCGTCAAACCCCTACATATGTTCACCGCTTGACCATTAGGAATGCCCCCCTCATAATGCCTTACCAAGAAAGAAATTACCCCCCCACAATGGATGCTCGCCCTTGCCGATTTTTGCCTATGCTTGATGCAAGCTCTCAAAAACAAATCGGCCCGATCCGGGATCCCTACCCCCTCCGGAAGCATAGTCCACAGACATAGCCGGATCTTCTCCGGCACTTTGGTGGGTTCTCCCGCGGAGTTGAAAATGGTGGTAAGGAACCTAGTAATTAGGCGGAGTACGGGGTGGGTGATGGCTGACAGTTTGGCATCCTTAGACGGGCCATGGTCATCGGCAATGTTATCCCACATCTGGTGCATTTTGCCCCTTGGGCATCTAATGTCTACCGGTTGCTTGGTGATTTTTAGGATTTGACGGATTTCGGAAGTTGGGGCTTCATGCCAAGTTTGGTTCAATCGGAATCGGTAGGCTTTCTCCGCACCTTCGGGCACATCCAACTCCGACAAGGTTGCTAGAAACTCGTATGCAAAACTCCTATAGGTGTAATCCCAGGAGTTTTGCTCGAGATAAGCCTCTAGCCCTACTTTAGCTAGCATGTCCCTTGTCAAGTCGAACATGCCTAAGGCATGGAGGGTGGTTGGGCAAAAGAATTTGGTTGCTACAAGAGGGTGAGTGGATATTTGATCCCAAATTTTCTTATGTTGAGCTTGCATCCTCTCATAGCCCATGAACACCGTTTCAACCTCGGTGTCGGGCTCACTCACCGCGGCCCTCTTATTTTTTCCCTTGCCAAACAACTTAGAGATCTTTGGTGCCATATCTGCAAAATGTAACAAACAACACACTACAACAATAACAAGCAATCACTCGAAAGATTTTTCACTCAAGCAATTCAACAAACACTTGGTGAGCAACAATTTCTACACCTCAAAAAGCTAGTGTTTGTTGAATTTCTTTACCTTACTCAGAAAACTTTATCCAATCCTAACTACACAATCAAGCAAGGGGAAAGGGGAACTCAACCTAAGACTAAAGCTAGCCTAATTCGAGCAAAAACTTGAAGGATAATGAAAAAGTCGAGTATGAAGTTATACCTTTGCTTTTCCACAAGATTCAAGCTCCTTGATGATTAGAATAGGTAGGAATTCGACAAGTAGCCTTAAAACCCCAACTAAAGACCCGAAAAAACGAATTTGAGGAAAAAAAATCTAGGTTTTTTAAGACGGATTTTCTGAGTTTTAGGGTGAGTGAGATTGATTTTGGGGTTATTGAGTGTAGAAAAATGATTAGGATGAAGAATGGGATTGATTTTGATAAAAGTTGTGGAAGATTTGAGTGAGAAAGATGGATTTTTTGAGGGATTGGGGTAGGTTTTGGGTAGGTTTGACGTGAAAAACAAAAAAAGAGATGGGGTTTGTGTTTTATGAAGAACACGGGCAAGAATTTGGAAAATAAACGAAATCAGCACTCGACGCAGGCTGCGTCCTACGACGCAGGCTGCGTCGTCACGACGCAGACTGCGTCCTACGACGCAGGCTACGTCCTTCACTGCCGGATCACCTTGCCTTTTGCACTTAGCAAAATTTTTGCTAAGTGCTCCAAACACCTCCATACTTGCAAATTCACTTCAATGGTCCATAATAACCTCCAATATCTAAATTCCATCGATTCCCGAACTTTTTATCCGTGGCACGCATCCCGTGGCGGCCAAAAACTCGCAAAACTTCACAAAACCGTTAGTAACTTCAAAAAATTTTGTTTGATGCAATGTCTAACTAACTTAAAACAACTTAAAGGCTAAGATTTAACAAAGAAACTTCAAAGAAATATTCACAAGGATAGAGTATGTACATGTTTTGCCGTTTATTTAGAGTCGATGGCTCGACTTAGCTATTTCAAGCTTTTCAACTTTGATAAATGGGGTCTTCAAGCAAGACCTCTTCTTCCCCCTCCCGGGTACATCCTTGGAAGTAGTGCTTGAGACGGTGGCCATTCACTTTGAGGAGCTTTCCATCCCCGGGCCCCTCCACTTCAATAGCCCCATGAGTAAACACTTTCTTGACGGTGTAAGGTCCAAACCATCTTGACCTCAACTTGCCCGGAAAGAGCTTAAACCGGTTTTGGAACACAAGAACTTTATCACCTTCCTTGAAAACTCTACGGTTTATCATCCCATCATGCCATCTTCTTGTTTTCTCTTTGTAGATGGAAGAGTTCTCATAAGCATCTTGGCGAATTTCTTCAAGTTCTTGTAATTGAAGCTTCCGGTGCATACCGCTCTCATCTTGGTTTTGGTTGAAAGATTTGATAGCCCAATAGGCTTTGTGCTCAACCTCCACGGGGAGGTGGCAAGCCTTGCCATAGATGAGACGGAATGGGGACATGCCAATGGGGGTTTTGAAAGCGGTCCTATATGCCCACAATGCATCAACTAGCCTCTTACTCCAATCCTTTCTATCCGGATTCACCGTCTTTTCAAGTATTCCTTTAATTTCACGGTTTGAGAGTTCGGCTTGCCCGTTTGTTTGTGGGTGGTAGGCCGTGGAAATTTTATGATTCACCCCATACCTCTTGAGAAGGCCTCCAATCACCTTGTTGCAAAAATGGGTCCCCCTATCACTAATGATAGCCCTTGGAAAGCCAAACCGAGAGAATATGTTCTCTTGAATGAAAATGGCTACTACCTTGGCATCATCGGTGCGGGTAGGAATGGCTTCAACCCATTTTGACACATAGTCTACCGCCAAGAGGATGTACAAATAACCACCGGAATTTGGAAAAGGGCCCATAAAATCAATTCCCCACACATCAAAGATCTCACAATATAAAAGAGGTTGTTGTGGCATCTCATTTCTCTTTGTCAAATTCCCCACCCTTTGACATCGGTCACAAGTCTTTACAAATTTGTGGGCATCTTTAAAAAGGCTTGGCCAAAAGAAACCGCATTCAAGCACTTTTCTAGCGGTTCTTTGTGGCCCAAAATGTCCTCCACAAGCATAGTCATGACAATGATGTAAGATGGAAGGGATCTCACTCTCGGGCACACATCTTCTCACAAGTTGATCTTGGCAAAACTTCCACAAGTAAGGATCATCCCATGTATAGTACTTGGCATCGGATTTGACTTTGCTCTTTTGATGAGAAGAGAAATGGCTTGGGAGCCGCTTTGTCACCAAATAGTTGACCATGGTAGCATACCATGGCTCCTCCACTTGTATAGCATAAAGTGACTCATGAGGGAGACCTCCTTCAACCTCCTCAAGAGGGCATGATGGTCTTCCTTCATGGTTTAGCCGGCTCAAATGATCCGCCACCACATTCTTCACCCCTTTCTTGTCTTTTATTTCCACATCAAACTCACTTAGAAGAAGAATCCATCTCAACAACCTTGGCTTTGCATCCTTCTTTGCCACAAGGTATCTAATGGCGGCATGATCGGTGTAGATTATCACCTTTGTGCCCAAGAGATAAGATCGGAATTTTTCTAGAGCATAAATCACACCAAGGAATTCCTTCTCCGTCGTGGAATAGTTCTTTTGAGCATCATTCAAGAGGGTAGAAGCATATTGGATCACATGGGGTCCCTTGTCACTCTTTTGACCCAAAACCACTCCCAATGCATAGTCACTTGCATCGGTCATGATTTCAAATGGAAGATCCCATCGTGGTGCTTGAATAATTGGTGCGGTGACCAATCTCTCCTTCAAGTCATTGAAAGCTTTCCTACATTTGTCATCAAAAACAAATTCCGCTTCTTTGTGCAAAAGCTTGCATAAAGGGTTAGCAATCTTGGAAAAATCCTTAATAAATCTCCGGTAGAAACCGGCATGTCCTAGAAAAGACCTAATGTCTCGGGTGTTAGAGGGATAAGGTAAGGTTTTGATAATGTCAACCTTAGCCTTATCCACCTCAACCCCCCTTTCCGACACTACATGTCCTAAAACGATGCCACTAGTCACCATGAAATGACATTTTTCGGAGTTTAAAATGAGATGAGACTCTTGGCATCGCTCTAAGACAAGAGCAAGGTGTTTTAGACATGCATCATAGGAGTCCCCATGGACGGTGAAATCGTCCATGAATACTTCTATGATTCGTTCTACATAGTCGGAGAAAATACTCAACATGCACCGTTGAAAAGTTCCCGGAGCATTGCACAAACCAAAGGGCATACGACGATAAGCAAATGTACCAAATGGGCATGTGAATGTGGTCTTGACTTGGTCCTCGGGTGCGATTGGGATTTGAAAATACCCCGAGTAACCGTCAAGGAAACAATAGAAAGCTTTCCCCGCTAATCTTTCTAACATTTGATCAATAAATGGTAGCGGGAAATGGTCTTTCAATGTTACCGCATTCAAGCGGCGGTAGTCAATACACACTCTCCAACCGGTTTGTGGTCGGGTGGAGACCAAGTCTCCTTGTGCATTCTTGACTACCGTCACTCCTCCCTTTTTGGGTACGACTTGAGTTGGGCTAACCCAACGAGAGTCGGAAATAGGGAAAATGATACCCATTTGCAATAGCTTAATTACCTCTTCTTGCACTACCTCCGCCATGGGTGGATTGAGCCTCCTT
Source organism: Heliosperma pusillum (assembly GCA_022085475.1). Classification (NCBI taxonomy): domain Eukaryota; kingdom Viridiplantae; phylum Streptophyta; class Magnoliopsida; order Caryophyllales; family Caryophyllaceae; genus Heliosperma; species Heliosperma pusillum. Next base: position 36,754 of record JAIUZE010070422.1, read on the forward strand.
TGGGGTTGTCGGACCGGTTTGGCATCCACTTCAAGTCGTATCTTGTGCATGCAAGTCACCGGGCTTATCCCTTTTAGGTCCGCTATGCTCCACCCAAATGTTTCCTTATGCTTTTCAAGTAGTTATACCAATTTGCCTTCTTGGTCCTCATTGAGTGTGCTTGAAATGATAAGTGGTAGGGTGTTCTTGTCCCCTAGAAAGATGTACTTTAAATGGCTTGGGAGGGTTTTCAACTCGACCTTAGGAGGTTGGATAATAGAAGGGAGGGGCTTGTGGAGTGGAATACTCAAAGCAAACAACTCGGACAAGTTAGCCAGTGCAGGACGCAGGCTGCGTCCAGTGACGCAGGCTGCGTCGTGTGACGCAGGCTGCGTCGTGTGACGCAGGCTGCGTCGTGTGACGCAGGCTGCGTCGTGTGACGCAGGCTGCGTCGTGTGACGCAGGCTGCGTCGTGTGACGCAGGCTGCGTCGTGTGACGCAGGCTGCGTCGAGCACTGCCTTGCCCTGTTTTCAGCATCTCTATGACGTTGAGCTCCTCATATGTTTCTATTGGCTCTTCCTTCTCCAATTCTTCAAGACATTCCTGCACATCAAAGGCCAACAACAAGCGCAAATCTTCCTCTTCCAGGGGATTAGTTAAAGCTACCTCGAGTGGGTCTCTATCACAAAGTTTATACATTTGATTCACTAATGGCTCAAAGATATCTAAGAAAAAACAAGATTGATGGTCACTCGGGTGCCTCATGGAGTCATATATATTGTAAGTTAATCTTTTTCCTTCAAACTCCATAGTCAAACACCCGTTTGAAACATCGATCTTGGTATTTGAAGTTTTCATAAACGGCCTACCAAGAAGGAGAGGGGTGGCACTAGAGCTAGATTCCATATCTAAGACGTAGAAATCCGCCGGAAAGACAAGATTATCGACTTCCACTAGTACATCCTCTACCATGCCCTTGGGGTAAACACTAGACCTATCGGCAAGTTGAATGACTACCCCGGTCTTAGACAAAGGTCCTAAACCTAGGGTCTCATAAATAGATAAAGGCATGACGTTTATAGAAGCCCCAAGGTCTAGCATGGCACGTTTAAAACTCTTTCCCCCAATAGTGCAAGGAATAGTGAACATGCCCGGGTCTCCACATTTCTTGGGTAAATTTTGTTTGAAAATGGCCGACACATGTTCACTCACCCTAACCTTATGGGTTCCCTTCTTTGGATTTCTCCTAGGTGTGCAAAGTTCTTTCAAAAACTTTGCATACCTAGGGACACTATTCAACAAGTTAAGAAGAGGAATGTTAACCTCACATTTCCGGAAAGTCTCATATAAGTCATTCTCCTTGGCATATTTCCTTGTGCTTATCAAAGCACTAGGAAATGGGACTTCCGGTATGTACTCTTCCACTTCATCATCTTCAATAGTGCCTTTGCCCTTCTTTGAAATGTCTCCTTTGGGGTCCTTGCTTGTGGATCCCCCTTTCTCATTCTCAATATCTCTTCTTGACCAACCACCAATTCTCCTTGGTCTTCAATCTCAATGGTTTCCATCTCAATATTCTTCATCTTTTCCTTTCCCTTGCCAAGGGGATTCACTTCCAACTCCTTGCCACCCCTCAATGTCATGGCACTAGCATTTTCCCTTGGTGGGGGAATGGTTTGAGATGGGAATCTTGTGGAGCTTGAGGCTTGGGATTTTGACAAATTTGAGGCCATTTGGGATAGTTGGGTTTCCAAGTTGTTCACCCTAAGGTTGTTAGCCTCCCTATCCTTCCTTGCTTCCTCTCTATCCCTCCTTGCCTCCTCCCTATCCTTCTCTTGTTTGGCAAGAAGTGTTTGCAAGATGTCACTCAAGTTCCCTTGAGAAGAAGAATTCCCTTGATTTGGATTTTGGTTGGGTTGTCTTTGGGGTTGAGAATTATTTGGAAAATTTGAATTGTTGGGTCTTGGGTTGTTGTTGAAATTTCTTTGGGGATTTTGGTTGAAATTTGTGTTTCGGTTTTGGGTTGTATTTTGGGCTCTCAAGTGGTTGAATTGGCCATTTTCAAAACTCTTTGATTTGTCTCCTCCCCACCCCAAAAGATCACGATTTCCCACTTGGTTATACATTCCTCCACCACTTGGGTTTCTAGCATTGTAGTTCCCATACCCCATAGCATTGACACTCTCCATGGTGGCTCCTTGCTCAATTATGATGTAACATGTATTTGTAGCATGGTCACCTCCACAATAAGAACATTCAAGTGATTCGGGGTGTTGAGAAAACGAGCTACTTTTGTTGACAACCAAGTTGGATACCAAGCTTTTGAGTTCACCCATCTCTTGCATGAGTTTGTGATTTTGAGAGGCATGAGAATCTTCCATGGAAGAAACATTTCTAGAGCTTCCTCCCCTTTCATTTTTCCTCCCGTAGCTTCTTGTGTTCATAGCCAACTTCTCAATAATGTTGTTGGCCTCGGCCACATTAAGTGTATCAATACCACCTCCGGTGGCGGCTATAATCATCCGTTGGTCATTTTGGCATAATCCTTCATTGAAGGCCGTCAATAGATCATCCCCCGACATCCCATGATAAGGGCACCTTGCCACGAGGCTTTTGAATCGCTCCCAATCGTCATAGAGAGTTTCCCCCATGTCTTGCTCAATGGTAGTGATGAGCTTCTTTGAATGGTTATGCCTTGAATCCGGGTAGTATTTCTCAAGAAATTTCTTCTTCAAACCCACCCAAGTATTGACGGAATGGGCCGGAAGACAAAATAACCATTCCTTAGCGGCATCTTGTAGAGAGAATGGAAATGCCCTAAGTTTAAATTGGTCTTCGGTCACTCCTTAAGGGATGGCCCCTTGGCATATCATGTGAAATTCGGCCAAGTGCCTATTGGGATCATTCCCCACCATTCCATGAAATCTTGGCAAATTATGAACAAAGAACCCCTTTAGCTCGAAATTTACATCCCCCATGGGAGGGTATGCGATACACAACAGTTGCTCTTCATAGTTTCTTGCCCGGATCTCACCAATAGTTCTATTATCTTCCATTTCGGGTGGGTAGATGATGTTCAAGGGTGGCGGTCTCCTAGGTGGTGATCTAGGTGGTGACACAAACACTTGTTCTTGTGGTTCTTGAAAAATATTGTTCCCAAACTCCTCTTCACTAGGCTCCCTCAAAAAGGGTCTCCTATAGAGGGGGTTCGAAAACAACCAATTGGAAATGCTCCTAGAAGCTGGGTCAATGTCTTGGTCACCAAGTCCCTCTTGTGACCTAGGCATAAACTCTAAAACACTTCAACAACACAATTAGTAACTTCAACACCAAGTAACCTACAAACAATACAAAAACAAATATTTGAAAAATAATCTAGACAAAGTATGACACTAACAAGAGTTCAATTTGATATTTAGCTATGTTGCCTTCCCCGGCAACGGCGCCAAATTTGACGATGGCTTTTTTGTACGGTGTCGTTAAATCCGCAATTAGCTATGTCAAATAACAATTTATAAAGCCAAATCTAGACTCAAACCAACCTAAGTAAAAGGGTAGTAAGGGTAAGACAAGGATCGAACCCAAGGGAAGGCGATGATTGCTAAAAATCTAATCTAGACTCTTGCTAAAAACCGATTTAACAAATTAATTAATCTAACCACAAATTAAAACACTAATTGAAACAAAAAAAACTTGAATTACTTACAAACTATGATATTCACAATGGGAAACATGTAGGAAAAACACAAATGGAGAAAGTTTTTCATGAGAATTGATAATCAAGTCTAAAATTACTAACAACAACTAAATACTCAAAGATTCAAATATGGATAAATAACTTAGTGCAATTATCCCAAGTTCCCCCACAATTAACAAAGTAAAGATCCCTCCTTTCCTTCCTTTCTCTAATTATCTACTACAAACTTCTAAAAACTAGCCACCAATGAATTAAACCATCCATAAATGACTCAATACAACTAAACCCATACTTATTAAAACATAAGCATAAATAAAGATGCAAGCTTTAAGCACAAAACCAAAGAAGCATGCTAGAATCATGTAATAAAACATTAAACCATGTCCTAAATACACAATAATCCAAATTCCACTAAAAAGGTTCCAACTTTTAAACCAAAGTTACAAACTTTCAAGTTGCTTCAACAAATATCAAGACAAATCAACCAAATTCATCAAGACAAAGCAATTTAATCAAACAAACAATTACTAAGATGGTTAGTCTTAACAACAATTCATTCAACAATGAAATTCAAACAAGGAAAATGGAATTAAATAGAGAAGGAAGGATTAAAAAGGTCTTACAATGCTAAAAGGGAAGAACTTGTTCAAATTACACTAAGCAAAAGAAGATTAGCTACCCATAGTCTTCATATTACAACCCATTTCTAAGCAAAAACCCATTACAAAAGCCAAACTTGAAGAACAAAAGTAGAGAAAATGTTAAGGAAAATAATGTTGTATGTTGAATGCTTGATGCCCTTGCCTCTCTTCAGAAATCTTCTTTTATACCCTTGGTCCGCAAACCTAGGGGCCTTGAAAGGTGGGCTTCCAAAAGACAAGACGAGAAAATGAGAAAAACCCGTGCTGAGAGATGACGCAGGCTGCGTCATGCTGACGCAGGCTGCGTCATGCTGACGCAGGCTGCGTCGAGCACTGCCCAACTTTTGCCTTGTTTTCCATCTTGACTTTCGTTGACCCCATGGATATTGACCCCGCCTTGACTTTCATTGACCCAATGGGCTTGGTCTTAATACCTTGATGATTCATTGCTAGCCCATTCAAAATTTCCGGGTTTTGGGTCTCGGGTTTTCGGGTTTGACTTTTATTGACTTTCGGGATTTGACTCTAAAAAATGACTTAAAATACTAAATATTAACATTATTACAAAAACTAAAACTAACATAAAACATAGCTAATGACCCGTAAAAAGTAAGACGAAAGACTCTAAAAATTGCTACTAGACACGACAATATTTGACGTTGTCATGTACCTGCAAAGCAAAGATGGAAAACCTATAGAAATCAAAGATCGTTTTCTTAAGGTGACACCATCAAGAACCACAACTCTTTTTCGTGGTGAGGAATCCGCCTGTCCACACTTCTTGCTTGAATGCGACCTTGCCGCAGTAAACTGGAACTGAACCGATGAAAGCTGACTAACTAAAGAGGACCCTGATAAGAGGCGCTTCTTTTCAATTTGTAGGATACCTTCTTCCTGAAAGATTTTGTTACATTCAGGAAAGGCTGATGAAGGTTTATCATGCTCCTTAGGCAAAGGAGACGAAATTGGAACTTTTGCTAACCTTGAAGAAACTTCATGGGGAGTTCCTGTCTGTATGATTTTTAAAGTGAGGGGACGAACCCTCAAGAAAGACGATGATCCAGGGTGGAAAAAACAGAGATCCTTCCCCAGGATCAAATTCTCATAATCCTGTGATGAAATATGTAATTTATTCTTTGCTTGTCTTCTATTAGAGAAGGTAAAGTTGGAAGGTTTCTCAGTAGAAGATGTCGATGTAGTGGAGTTTCCTTTAGTGATCAAAGCAGGAGCAGGCTCACACATACGAGATGAGTTTGATATTGATTTCTCATTAGCTGAAGGAGAAGCGGGGTCAGGATTCTCAACGATAACTATTGAAGGTAAATCAGCTTCACAGGTAGTGTCAAACACCATAGGATTAGGACCAGAATATTGAAGTTATTGAGTCTGTTTTATAAGAGGAATTATAAGATGCTTCAATTGCGTTAATCGCTACATCATCACTTAAAAGAGGCTTCTTACCCTTAAAGCTAGATGCCAAAGGGTCAAACGAGCACGCAACTCGCTTACCATTACAGTTCACTTCCAGCTTGGCACTCGCAGCAAAGAGCTCACGTCTAGCTTCAGAATTATTCAAATCAAATTTCAGAGCATACTCAAAATCATTCTGAGCATCTTTCAAAAGATTTTGCTGCTTGTAGGCTATGCCTCTTCTATAAAGGACTTTGACATTGGAAAGATCAAAATGTAAGACAAATTTGCAGTAACGGCTAGCGAGATCAAAATGAGATAGTTTCAGTTCGCAAGCCGCTAAATTTAAAACAAGTGACATGGCTAAGGAAGAGGTAGCTTGAAGATCACAAGAGAGCAGCAGACCGACGAAACACATAAAATTTAAGGCTTGTCTGTAAAGACTACTTGCAAGAGATAACTGTCCTTGTTTGAAAAGAGTATTTCCCCTATCTTTCATTAAGAGTATAGAGAAGGAAGGCCCGCCTAAGCTTATAATCCAGATGATCAAATCTTCATTGTCCACAGCGTCGTCATCAAAAATAAACAACTCGCAAAGGTTGTGAATGAAGGCTAGGTTATCCATTGGAAAGGGAAATTAGCAAAGCAGCTAGGGTGAAAACAAAGAGAGAGGAAATGAAAATTTAAGAGCGAAGAAAGGATAAGAGGGAAAGGAAACTTAAAGAGGAAGGAAACGATGAAGAAACCCAGTACCCCTAAACCAATCGCATCACCTAACATCTCAAACCACCTCCAGAAGAGGCTTAAACTTAAACTGTTGAATAACCCAAGCCGCAAAGCCGCCGTCAACAAAGAAAAGGACCTAGTTCAACAACCCAGAAAACGACTCTAACAGGGAGGAAACATGCCAGAACTAAGAAAATAGACCAAATCATCAATCAAACTAAACAAAATCCTAAGGAATGAAGGCAATAAACCTAAAAGATTGAGAAGGGAGCTTTGCGTCAACTGAAGTCACAACTCATAAAACAAAGCCAGAGTAAGGCCTGAGTTGATCGAAGCCATCAATTTCCAACTGAGATCCAGACTTTTAGAAACCAAAGCTTTGATTAAATCAATCATGTGAAGAAAAGCCAGGGGTAGGGTCTACTAGGGGACCACCTAAAGTTTCCAGCAAACACTATTACGATGAAGAAAATCGTACCATCGCCAATTTTATGCAGAAAAGAGTCTCAAGCTCTTGATTGATGATGCATGATTAAAAATTTTGTTACCCAAGAATCATCCTTCTGGCACGATCTCGAAACAGCTAACAACTAGAAAGATGATGGTTGAAAGCCCGACAAGGGACGGCTGAAGACGGAGTCGGAAATCATCGGGCAAAGGAGGCTAACACGGCAAAGGAAACCAAGGTCAAGCAAAAACCACCGCCAGAGATCGGCCATGGGACGGCCGCATCTCTGGCGGTGTCGGGGGGAGCAGAGACGTTAAGGAGGCGAGAGATAGAGGTAGTACAGGGTGTCTTCAAGGATAAGGAAGAAAAGGAGAGTCGGTGGAAAACTTTATTTCTCTAGAAATCCTCTCTCTAGTTCTCGTTATCCGGTACATGTATACAGTCTTAACCGCTATGCAAATCTACTCATTCCGGTTGATTTCCTAGTCCCATCCTGTCCAACCCTTAACGAATACAACGCCTCTACAGCCTATTTTTTCAGAAATAAATAAAGTTGCATAATTTCGTTTTAAAAATTATACAAAAAGAAGCAGCAGATGAATAAGTTATAAGTAATACACAAATATTTATTTTCCAAGAGTTTGACACCAAGTGACAGGGCTCAGTTGTTATCTGAATCATTATCATTTTTTCTTCGGTAAAATAGCACGTAAGCAGCATTAGTCTTCACTTCGTCTTCATTTATGCCCATTATGTGGCTATCATCGAAGTTGTACCACCGGATCTCGTCTAAAAGCTACGACACAATAGTTTAGGGTCAGAGACAGTATGAAAATAGCATAAAAATAAAGACAATGATTGGCCACCATCCTGACTGCCGTCGACAACACCCATCCTCAATGCAACAAAAAATTGATGTGCAGTTCATATCAAACATTTACACTGACATGTTGACATTTGACAATTTGACATCTATAGAGGCTGAAAACTGAACCGGAGTCGTAAAAGACCACTCAATAGTACTCAACTTGAAAGAGCAACACAACATTTTACACACATGAAGTAACATTACCCAAGTGTCCGAGAGGTTACGGAAAATGGCGAGGTAAGGGGGAGTCAGATGTACTCAAACGGTCAAACCTTATCTATGTGTTAAAAACTACTACTAGTATTTTTGTCACACACTACCCCACTTGTGAAGAGCTACCTGAAATTTGTTTTTCTAGTCGAACACTAGCCATTATTTAACGGAGTCTGTAAAAAAAGTCAGATTTCCGTCAATTACCACCCTTGGTCACGTGAGTTTGATGTTGAATCTGACAAGCTCCCCTCTTTTCTTCCCTGTTTTTCTTTCTTCTATGTTCGTTTGCCTCAAAAAATTTCCCCTTATTACTCCTACATTTCCCCCAATATTTATTGCACTCATATTATATTATCTTCTCTATTCTCCTTATCTTTAGGGTGGCCATATTGCCACTACTTAAAATCACATGCCACGAAAAGTCTAAGGCAAAGTGTCAAATCAACAAATTTCAACTACTCTAAATCTTCGTGGCATTAACAATAGTCGTAGTGGCAATATCAGTGCCCTATCTTTATCATTCATTTACAGATTTCTTTTTTGTTTTTGTTATTGTCCAGTACCAACCCTCCACAATCACCGTTTAACATAATGAGCACTCTAGTTGCTTATAACACACTACCATTCAATTAACCCCAAACACATACTAACAAATTGTTAATCGCATAAAAAGATTCAACTGCTTCTATAAAATGACACGTAATTGGGTTTTATACAATCAAAGTAAAGCATGATTATTCACTTACTTAAAGAAACTAAAAGAAGTTCTCTTTTAAAATGTCATTGTTGTTGATTTCAAATCGAAAATGGTACTTGATGAAAGTGATAGATAAGAATAACAAAGAGATGTGGGCGGATTGCATGATTGACTCATTACTCTCTGGTTCTTGATGCGGGAGCCATTTAGGCAATTGGGGTAATGTTGTTGTTGTAATGGTGAGATGAGTGTTAAACTAAATAAATAGAGGAGAAAATACAAAAATTCAGGCGGTCAAGATTTGTCAATGACGAAATTCTGACTTTATTTTTTATGTGAAATAGTGTCTGCCAAACGTTAAATATTAGTAGGTAGTGTTCTGACTAACCTGCGTGAAGAACTGCGCATAAGACTACAACTACTTAGAATATAAACCACAACCAATTTGATGACCCATTTTGATTTATTCGTCTGACGGCCAATTGCATGGGTGATCTCAATGATTCTTTTTACTCCATTGGAAATGAAAATAATGCCCCTGTAGATTATAATCGATCTCCTCTTATCCAGGAAGCAAATACTCACTAACCTATCCCATTTATACTTTGTCTCTATATAATTTTTCAAATAGTCAAACAAGATCAAATTCGATCGATATTATCTTAAAAATTGCAGCAGTTAAAAGCTTATTTAAAACAATATTACGAAAATAACTCTTCTAATAGATAGAACATGACAAATGTTACGCGTAATTCTACAAGTCTACGTATACTGGAAAAGTATATGGTCAAAGTTGACATTTATTGATGAGCAAAGTCAGATGGAGACAATAATATTGAGATGGAGGTACGAAGACATATACAAGAATTGTGTGTAATAAAAGAAGTTTCAGCATAGAAACAAGTAGACTAACCTTAATGTGAGCAGTGTAATGGCCACTACCCATGCTTCCATAGTGGTTGATACAAGCATATAGTTCATATAGTTGAGGTTCTGAGACATTCTTGTTGGCAACATACTTTGTTAAATCAAGATCATGAAGAGGAAAGTTGACAATTGTGTCTAGCTTGTGCTTCAGGGACCTATTATACGAAAACCGCTTTAGATGAATGACCAACACTTCCGGCAGTCTCCACAAATCTAGCTTCTTGCTAGCCTGCCGCCGCTCTTCACACTGCGGGCATTTCCTGCATAGACACAAATTTTAAGAAAATAAATGTGCTACAATGTGAAGAGTAGGTAACATGGAACAAATTTAGTTAGTCTAAATATCATCAAAAGGGACCCTGGTCTCAAATTCCTAGTCATGGGATGCTCATGTAATGATCATCCAGGATTCACCCCCAAGCAAGATTACAAAAGGATCAACCACTCCACAATTCGAAGGAAATGAGTCGGAAGAAGATTGTAGTTTTATTGAGCTTCACACTGAAGATTACAAGAATAACTCGTTAGTTGAACTGAACGTTTGAGATAACCACAGAGATTACTCCCATGTTTTGACTTGACGGATTTAAAGGTAAAAGGAAAAAGCGGGAGGAGAAAGAACGTTGGAATCTTTCTGCTAAATGTTTCCAAAACCCCCTTCCGGCCTTCCCCCTCCGCCTTCACTCAATTTGTAATGCTACAAGGACTATTGATTACCTGATGCCCTACCATTTTCTTTCGCCCATAACCCTCAATGTAAACGAGTGCAAAGATCATATTAAAGGGAAGATACATAAGTTTTTAACATCCATATAAAAAAAATCTTATAAGATCTTGAATGAGATGAGACATTAAACAAATGCATCTTCGAGAGTAAACTAGTTTACGAAGGGATACCAGCTTTAAAAATAAAGGAATTGTAAAGTCAAACGATGAATGAGAGGTGCATATAGGAAAAAGGATAAATACAGACAGGAGGAGAGGAAACCAACCACATATCAGGTTCAGATACGAGGGGCTCTTCACGCAGAAAAGCTTCCAGGCAGCTATATAAAGAAAGAGGTTCTGTACGAGCCTTCTTAGCAGGGGCTCCGTTCTTGTAGACTTCCGGCAAATTCTCCAAGTAAGACGTATCATACTTCTTCAGGAGTTCCTTTGACCAATTGATAAATACTAGTAGAGATTTTGATGACGTGGATATTTTCACTGGTTTTTCTTCTCCCACAGTCAGGTCAATACATGCATTATTTTCATCAACCAACTGAAGAGGCAATTTCCCCGGTGAAGAAGTTTCAGTGTTCATCTCTTTCGGAGAAGCAGGCAAATCTTTTTGTCCTTTGCTGGAGTCAAACAATGAATGAGCAGCAGGTGACATGTCATCACTTGGTTCTATGCATTCTCCTTTCAACAATGGAGATAACAAAGTCCGCACCATTGATTGAACATCACCTCTTGTTGTAACCTCATTACATGAAACAGGTGATACTAATGGAGTCCCATAGGGTTTCCATCCCTTTGAATTTTCACTGCAATAACATAAAGCAGAAGCAGAAATAAAATGTTATGGATCTACTTGCGACATTGCAAGAGATTTTTACATCCATACTACCGGGACATAAATTTTGATAGAGTGCACGATAGCATAAAAGACCTTTACGAATGTTTTTTGCAGCAATATACTTCAACATTCAAACAACCATGATATCTAATTCTAAACCCCAAGAGGTAGGGCGGGAGAGAAATAATATGAAAAGGAGAGGCAAATCAGGTAAATGAATATTAGCACATCAACATGAGGGATAAAACTATTCGTCATAATAGCCAATGGGGAATGCCATTTCTCAAGCAGAAAATATTTATAAATGAACCCATCAGTCGCCTTCACGCCAATTGTATTCCCTTGCTTGGTCTCCGTGCGAACAAACAACGCCAAAAGAATAAACATGATTGAATTTAGCACAAATCTGACAGCAATCAACTTTCTCTGAGTTCACTCAACAATATTAATGAGTGCTCAAAGCCGATAGCCTTCCTGTTCTTGGACATAGCTCATCTCCTTTTTACTTGAAATATGAGCTGATTTATTTCCTCTCTTGAATTGAGTATAATTACAACTATACAAACTACGTTGAGAAAAAGTAGGAAGTTATGAAGTCAGGACTTCAAGCAAACTGAAAATTTTCTCCATAAATTTAAAAGTAAGAGGGTCACAACACCGAAAATAATAGGAGTCCATTAAAATAAAGCTTTACAACAGTCAGCTGTTGAAAAACGAGTAAACTAAATACCTTGTCTACTAAAGTAGACAGCTATTTTTTCATTTTCGAGCATAAAGGTACGAGGAATAGGCATTTGAAACTTCATGATGGCTCGCTAGGATAAAAACTACATATAAAATCAGGAAGGTCGATGACAAACTACCTATGAAATTAATTGCATACACTTATGTACCTTGTTCAAGTGATAATACTGAGGAGGAAAATTAACAATAAAGACGATAGGAGATGAAATTGGAACATACTTCTCTTCACGACGATGAATAAGCTGCAGAAATATTATTCCTTTCAGCGGCATGGGAATTTTATATGCAGCAAGATGATCATCATCTTTGATGCTTGACAACGATGTCAAAGGATCTTCCAAAAACCGGTGAATCAAATGATTTTGTATCTATAAAAAGCACATTTGATGGATTAGCATTTGAGTGTGAATGGTTCAATTACATGCCTCATATAGAATTGTAAAGTGGTCACCTCTGCCAGTAAAAGCTTCTCATTAGGCTTTAAGGAACAAGCACCACTAAGTGCCTGAATCAAGTCCCTGCATCTGCCTTGCTTTGGAACAGTCACAGTGCATACATTTGGCAGCAAACTTCCATCGCTACTGAAGATGGTTACAGTCAAAGTGCGTGTAATGGTAGACTGGAGGGGTAAAGAAAGATACATGAATGGATCAAATGTGACCGAAATCTTTGCGCACACGGGACAGACCAGTGTTGACTTGTATTGGCCCTGTCAAACGAAGATGTTAGAATTTATTGTGAAACTTGAAGTGAGCTCATTCAACTTAACAAGAAGTCTATTATAAAGGCAGCTTTCCAGAGAAAAGTGTTACAACATACTGTTAAAATGAAAAGACTAGAGATCTGACAGCAGTAAAATTTTGCAACAAAAAATGATCTTATTAACAAATCTAATTGTAAATTTCGCAGCTCCCATATTGAGGGGAAAGAATTGTTGAAACTTCACCGAATATTAAAACAAACGAGCTCAATGTTAAATCATGAATTCATCATATTACGAAACAAAATTAACAACCCTACTATTTTTCTAGAAGCGAAGCTGCTCCTGGTTTTATTTATCGTGAAATTAAGCTACACATCTTTAGTAGATGGATTGAAGAGTACAACACAAATATCATAATAGTTAAGCTCATACACCACCAAATGGCACCATCAAATAGTTGGCTAAAGTGATATTTGTTATGTAGTTCAGCAAGCAAAAGGTTAGGATTGAGGTGAAAGCTATTAGAATGCTGAGATTTCCATTCCATATGGTGTATGCAGTTTACAAGAGTTTACAAAAAGGCGACTTTCACGAACAGCTACACTCAGACATCTAGCTACCACAAAGACTGTATCCCATGCTTAATCTGAATTTGAACTATGGAATCGGAAGAAAGATAGCACTTAGTAATAGTCGACAACAAACACCATAGTAACTAAGTAAATATGATGAACAATACCTGGCAAACATCAACAATTATAGAATCATTACGAGCTTTATGATTTTCCCAATACTCATCTGCTACTTCTTCGTCGGGTCGACCATCTGCATCTCTTGATTGCACATAAGGTTTATCTTTGACACGATTCAAATCTTCATGCAATCCATCCAGCAGAAACGCTAGAAGTTCCTGAAATTTGACGCCGATAAGAACCACAGTTTAACAAGGGTGGGCAAATGTGACCGGCAATATTAACATACCTGTGAATCATGCTGATTAAATCCACTGAACTGAGGAGCAAAACGAGAAAGCTTCGCTTTAAATGAGCGAGGAGCTACAGGTGCTCGTCCCGGAGACCAAAGTTTTCTGAGCAGTTCACCAAATGCTAGAGCCAGCTCTCCCTGGAATGAAATCATACGTTTAAACTCTACATGCAGAACGAAACTTAAAACAAGAATCCCTCAAGGGCTTCAAAGCTCAATTACACAGCATATTGCACATTACTCCACTAATCTTTTTTTTTATTCTTATATTCACGGACTAAAATTCCATTTCCAATAGAGCCTAAAAGTCGTTATTCTTTGCTTTAGTGGATATTTTTATGGAATAAAGCAAAATGAGTCACTAGATGGTTGTGTTTCTTTTAGTTATAATGTAGTGAATGCAATTTTATCGAAGCCTCTTCTAATATGGGTAATCTAGAAACAATCTCTCAGCATTGTTAACATAAGATAAGGTTGCGTCCATCCTACCCCTACCCTGTTATTTGTGATTTGTGAGAGACTTTGAAGCATTGGGATAATGTTGTGATTCATGGATTTTAACAGTCTAATGGCTTTACCAACGAACCCATTTAAATATATGACCTCTCGCCCCTCTCTTTCCCCTCACTTTCAATCCAATCCACTATGATCTATTTTTATACCTCATTCTCATTATCAACATCTTTGTCCTAGAGCACTGAATCAGATCTAATTCTACAAGATATTGATCCCATTATCCTCTACAAACATTGTACTACAGGACCCAAAAGTCAAAACAGCCAAAGTATGGAAGTTGCATCCCTTCTGTTAATAGATTGCATCCAGAAAGTCATTTACTGGAATACATAACGCAACCAAGTCAAGCTTTACTAAAAGGTAGCACAGCCTCAAGAAGCCAATTCCGTGACTACTAATCCAAGAAGAATTAAAGTTCGTAAGAAGATAATACTATCAATGATGATCGGACTCGCCTAATCACCCTGCCGTAACCGTGTCGACCCAACCTGACCCAGTTGCCGACACGCGATACGGGTCGGATTGGTCAAACCAGACACACCGGAACTGTGAGATGCGCGACTTTTGTCAGAGTTGTGGAGTGATATGAAGGGCACAAATGAGAGACATGGAAGAGGAAGAAGGAGTGCAGCGGAGGTTTTAGTGGGCAGCAGAATTATGTCTTATCGGGTGCTTCACGCCTTCACTCTATAACAGTAATATAGTGCACTGTACTGCTGTGGGACAGATATCCTTGGTGGACTGATAGGCTTCTCTGATAGTCTCATCTATCTTACTCTTCTTTTTTTTATATTCTCATGTCTGTCATTTTCCAGGTAACATTATTATTAATATTAATATTTAGAGTCCCTAGGAGTTACCTTTATGCTTTTGAGGGCTCTTAAGAGTCCCTGAGTCCTTGATTTTGAAATTTTAAGGATCCGACGCTCGGATCTGTACCCGTGTAAGATCCTCATACTCAAGGCCGAGCATCATAGAATGTTATAAAAGAAAGAGAAACCATGAAGATCATAAACTTTTACTCGTTACTATAGAAAAGGGAGATTAGAAGACAAATGGCAAAAAAAAGGGCATATGGAGGGGATCAATATGGCATAAATCAAATAACTAAAACGGGGTATTCAATTTCGATTGGTCTAAATTAGAAGTATCAGACCGTCTCACAAAAGTATTTATGTATCAGACTCCATTGTTCTGTGATAGAAAAAATTTCACGATTTGTTTAAACTAAAGTTTCAAGTGCCGACACGACACGCGAGTACCTTAAGATAAAATGAAGAGTCTGAACCACATAGCATGGAATAATAGCAATAAAAACACTGCTCCAAGCAGTGTATAAAAACTCATCAGAAGGAATAGGATACAATGGTCAAACAGAAATGCAACAAGAGAAACAGAATACAAAAAGAGTAAAATATTACCACCATGCCCATCGGGTTCTGCCAATTTATTTCACCACTATAATCTTCCCGAAAGTAGTTAGCAAACTCGGGTGTATGAACAAGGCACTGTATGGCACTATTCATAAAGCAAGTATTCCCAAGATTTAGAAGCCCAGTAAGACCCATAGTAACACCTCTTGTGGTAACACCACTCGTCTCTTGCACATTGTTCGATTCCTGCAATGGGGACGTCAGAGCCTGACTTTGTGACATCTCCATATTGCCGTTTCTAAATACGCCTTTGGTCGCAGACAAACCTCCAGCAATAGATAAGCCAGACTTTGATGGCTCTAAGAGAAAAGAGGCTGATTGTTTCCCAGAAGGATCATTCTGCCTCACAGCATTTGCAGTATTATTAATAACCTCAACCAAAATCTGTGAAACAACAAGGAGACAAGAACAGGGAACATTCCCCAAATTAATCTGACAAATTTGGCAGATAAATGTAGTACCAAGTATAATATGATGATTTACAAACTTTAATGGCTACACGGACTAGGAAATTTGAGCATCACAAAGAGATTACCCACTTCTTGATCCATCTGAATATTAGCATCATCAAGAGTTTTGTCATTGTCATTAGGCAATACATGTTTCTTCTGCCCATAAAAGTCATAAACACGTATCTGAAGTAGAACATCAAGTGGCTTATCAGTAATACGAATAAATCATATACTCTAGAGTCTAGATTCTAGAGGCCCCCTAGCACCTCGGTACAAATTCTTCTTTAAACTAAGTACCAAAAGGAATGTAAAATGAACAGTAATTCAGAAAAGGCAGGCATATAAACAGTACTTGCTCAGAGTGGAGGTCGAAAACCTCACGAACTCGCCTATGAAGCTCCCGGATAGTTTCCTAGAATCATCAAATAAACAGGCAATGTGTGTTATTTTGGGTGGAAGCAGATGACAGGTAATGTAATTGCTGGCTTTATCTGAATTAAAAAACAATGTAACACATTAGCAAAGTTTACCTTTTTGCTTATTCTTATGGTAAAACGATCACCTTTAGGCATTAGAAGTAGCTGAAGACGCAGGGGATAGACTTCTATGGTCAACTCCATTTGGCTGAGACCAGAATTGATTACTTTCCTTGCCAGCGTTGGGCCACCCCCATACCTACAGCCGGATAACAAGAAAAACAACACTAAAAGCCCTATCTAAGAATTGCTTACATGTTCTTCATCAGGACTTTGTCACAAGAAGACTTGTGAGTAACTAATAGTCAGGTTGGTACCACAATGGTAAAAGACTTACAAGCATGATTTACCCAATAGACTAAATTCCACCACATGACAATTAGACCTTCGTCATTATATGGCCCCAAGTGTTGGGCAGCAAAATAACGCCACGTGTAAAAGATGGATGTGGCAGAGATACGTATGCTACGATGGTTGTGTAATACAAAGAAGGATCGACTCGGACATGAGGTGATTAGGGAGAAGGTAAGAGCTCCACCTATAGAAAATCATTTGACCGTGGGAGGAAAAGACCAATTGTGATGCCCCCCATTTAGAGGCTAAATTATTCAGGGATGCATAAGATTGCAAGGGGTGGAGGAAGAACTAATAAAACATAGATAAAGGTGATTGAGAACCATATGCTGTTCCTTGAAATTGGAGAATATATGGCACTAGAGAGGACACTATGGAGGCAAATGATAAGTGTAGACAATGAATTTGATTCTACATATTTTTTACTATCATAATTACTTGTACTACAGTAGAAAAAAAAAACTATTTATCTAATTTCTGATGTAAATAACTACGGGGGCAAATTTTTAATTCATATCTAAAGTCTAAACCTCTTTACGAAGAATAATAAGTTTTCTTGCTTTATGACTTTCATAGCTTTAAATTTAGATTAAGTTTTTATCATGTTCCTCGTCCCTTTTTACAGGACTAACAAAATTTTAGAAAAGTATGCCCAGAGATCGTTCTCAACAGGGCAACAGGCTGCATCCATCGCTCGAGCAAAAACCCAAGAAAAGATTTACATGACTAACAATAATTGTTTCTACATATCGGCAAGCATAAGTACGCTGAAAATGGAAAAAGAAATTTCCAGTCATTTAAAGCTCCGTTGTTTTGACTTGCAGTTTGGGCAGCTACACTAGGCCTAGAACCATACTATTGCTAATTCCGTTTTTCAAACAAAATTGACAGAGCTGATTGAAGCAAGATATCTTGATATACATTTGGAAATTTTAATGACATAAGAATGTGTTAAAAGTGTTTTACTTATCGTAATTGTTGTTTCTGACCATTGACTATGAAACTCTCATTCGCTCCTTACTACTAAAAATTTTGTTGCTTGTCAAGGATAGAATAAAAATTTTATTTAAATAAACTGGCCTGAAACTGAAAAACAAGAGATCATCAATAAACAGCTGATCCCACAGCTAATCATAACGTAATTCTCAGATTGTTTTAGTATGTTGAAGGTGGTCCAGTCCAGATGTTGCAGTCTTCCTACTTTCAAATTTAAGTAATGTATCAGCATAGACAAAAATAATAAAATAGCAATGGAGCAACGGCGCTTAGAAGGTTCCCAAGTTATTAGTAGAGCAGTTTAAATGCTTTTCACAAGCAACTTACCAAGAGTGCAACTGCATCCAAACTTCTTTAGGCAATAACACATAATCACGACCTTCCACCAAAGTATCGTGGAGCTCAGATCCACTACAGTCCACAGATGCAGTGTCATATATCAGATTCTTATTATCGATATTTGGCGGTCTCTTCGAACTACATGCACCAGCAGAGTCTAGACTATGTCCATCACTCACAACTGCCATTTGCTCTTGGTATACATAATCAAGCCAGTTCTGCCACCATCTGTGATCAACAAGACAAGGACAAAACATCACCAATCAGGTCCTAATAAACCAAAGCTGGTATTTTAGACTAGTTAGAGCATTGTTAAAACTAGTAAACTCCCATTGCAATTGCTTTGTAACAGGCCATTGAGTGGGGTCCTAAATGATCATGCCAATTAAATTAAATTAAACTATCATCCCGCTCCCTATTTCGGAGAGGAAGTGCAAATACGTTCAATGGTGACAGTAGGTATAACTTTTTCCTTGAAGTACCTACTAATAGTCTCTTCCAATACACAGCTTTCCTCAGGTTCTTTTCATACGACTCGTCCTTAACAGAAATTTTATTCTAATTGTTAAGCAATCTACAAAAATGAATTCTGTCGAAGTCTTAACAATACATAAAATGTTTTGGTTCTTTCATCAACATAAAACAATAATATAAAGACACAAAGGGACTTTCACAGTTTCACCTATTTTGAAAAGAACACAAAGCAATGATCATGAACCAGGCTACCATGAAGCATCTTACCTACTAACGCCAGTAAAGGAGTATTCCTCTTCTTGAGAGCATCACACCATCTATACAATAACCTAAAGAAACACTTGTTTCCGAACCCAGTAAAGGAGCATTTCTCTAAGGATGAGAAAATACCTGCCCGGGTGTGGTCCTCAGAATGGGTGAGGGCCTTGATAAGCTGAAAGAGACGGTAATGAGCATTTAAGACCGTGATGGCTGAGATAAGTTCCCGGATTCAAGCAGTTGGTGATTGAATCCCCTACGAGCAGGAGAAGCATCAGTCACCTCCGTCGAAAAATCGAGAAGCTTGAAAACACTTCAACTTTCGGGTAAGCGAGCTCAAGGAGATGTTTACGAGCATGTACTTGGATGGGGATGCAAAGATTTTGGTGGTTGACCAAGTACACGGAGATCGAAGTGCGCAAAAGTACAATAGCATCGTTGGCCGGCATCAAGAAGGCTCTAAGGGATTAGTTCTCCCCCCGAGAACACGGATTTTGTTGCTCGGCGGAAGTGAAGCACACTAACTCGATCGGACAACTCGACGACTACGACGTGGAGCGAGAGCCAACTAGGAGGAAGTCCCCATGGTCCCACGGGGGGGGGGGGGGTTGAAGGTGTTTGCTAGAGTGAGCCTAATGAGAAGAGAAACCCAAACAAGTTCGATTTAGGTTGGGAGCAAACGATCCCGCCCGCCCACGAGGAAGCCTAACTCTATAGAGGAATCACGTGAACTTGCCCATAAGTTCCTCATCCAAGACGGGTCGCTCGGGAGCGCCCTCAACAAAGAAGCTATATATTTCACCAAAAATAAAAGAACTGTTTACGTACGTTCTGTGCAAAGGACCCCGGTCTCTACCAAATGGCCCAGTGCCCCACAAAACTCATCTCAATGCTAAAGAGATCCTGAAAGGGGTACTTAAGAAGTTGGATGGGGCACTAGCCAAGTATTACCATTAGTATGACGAAGACTGAGATGGTTACGAGGTACCTCGAGAATAGGTGTAGTCCATAAGATCATTGCTTGTCTGACCCCATCGTGAGTGGCTCAACGGGGCTCATGTATGTAGATACTTATGAATGGGAAGCAAGCTCGTACCATGATGGCGACCCACGGCTGTCATTTGGAAAGAGGCAAATCGATTGGGTTTGGTGCTCAACCAAGACTCCTAGAATGGGGAAAGTAGTGGGGCAAGCTGGAGGGTCAATGCAAAGGCAAAAAGCATTTAAGGAGTGGCTAAGAAGGTCGAGGTACACATGGGAAAGTGGTCGGGGAGATCACTTCAAAAAATCGTGTCGATGGACGACTTTAAGTGAGTAATCCCGACCAATGGTGCCGATGGGGTTGTTGACTCTTTGAGATCCCAATTATGGAGATAGACTCCCTTAGCTGTCGGCAATGCAGGCTTCTCTCGTGTGAATTCCACGATTCTGAAGGAGGCGCCACACCAAGGGTGAGCGAGACCCGAGCTACGTTTCCAGACCGAGGGTGAGCAAAACCCGAGCTAAGTTTCTATGTGGCCTGAGAGACGGAACAAAAGTTGACCTCTCTGAAGAGGGGTAGATCATCGGGAGAGAGTTGGAGAGTTAGAGGGTCGTGCAAATGTGTTTTCTCGGGGTACGGACTTTCCAGACGCCATAGGTGAACATGGAAGACATAATGTTGGGAAGACTCTATGACAAAGATATTTGCCTCGCCTCTTGAAGGGACGAGCGCTCGAACATGGGTGGTGAATCAGGATTAATAACCCTATTGAACAAGGCAGTTGAATGACCGCGACGATCTCCACTCAGCGATCTTTGGAGGATTGTTGGAGTTAAGTTGTAGAATTGTGCGTCGGCGAGGATGGCAACAGATTAAGTAGGGAGTGTGTGATGGTCACACACTTTGAGCCCGTACAATTTACATTTCCACATTTTAGTTCGTAATAAGTAAGACATGTAAATTCCTATATGTTGTGCGGTCTTAGTTTAGCTTAGTTTTATAGGCCCGAAGGAAACGTATCGTTATTTTGCACGATCAATGTTGCCTTCTACTAGTACTATCAAACAAGCTTCTCTACGGAGTGATAGTCAATGAAAACGCTTCCTACCTCAAGCTTTATTAATCTTCTTTGATTGCTTTATTGCTTATTGTTATTGCTTTCGTGTGTCAAACCACAATAATCGTATTAGGGTTCTGACACACAATGTCCCGAGACCAACATGTCTAACTACATTCATTCTAGGGTTCTAGGTAAGCTTAGTATTTAGATAACGCCAAGTTCATCACTGCAGCCCTTTCTCACAAGACGACAGGTGAGAATGGATATTCCAGATTCATAAAATGTGCCTAGCTCTTCTCTACTACATTTGCTAATGAATAAAAAGTTTGTTCTAGAGCCGAGCAACTTTGTGCATTGTCTTCAAATTTCACTCACAACTAAGTCGAATCGAATTCATCAATCTGGCCAAAAAGCCTACCAAACATGTATCGTCTGTGAGGTTGAAAACGTCGTTCCGGAACGTAAGCAAGTAATTATCCATCGAGGTAGAAAATCATTACCTATGATATCTAACGCACGCTTCTGCATTTCACTTGAAAATCAAAATCAAATCCAACAAGATATCATCTGAAACAATTATCTCTTCTAAAAGAAATCAACAGCTAAAATGATTTGGGCACAATTGGATGTAAAATGAGATAATTTATCAATAAAATCAGCTGATAAAGTGAAATATAATGAGAAAAACACAAAGAATGGAAGAGTAAAATATAAACCGTTGAGTGATGAGGTAGAAAGAGTCGCCTTCTTTGCTTTGAGATTCGACGGCCAATGAAATGTCTCTGATTTTCAAGCGCTCTTCTTCCGGCGACAAAGCCACCGGAAACATTCGCGTAAATGTTTCCGCCATTAACCGCTGATGAGTAGGGAGGGGAGGGGAGGGGAGGGGTTGAGTAGAGGAGTGAAAGGTGAGACACAAGGTCAAATTTCTAAGTTTTCGTGTTACCGAGTGGCGAGTACTCAAAATTTGTTTGAAAATGTTTCAGTAAGTCTAAGTCTGGCCGAGGGCGAGTTTCGTCTAGAGAAGACGGGTTAAATGTGACAAGTTTAACGAAATGTAATCAGTTTTATTTTCAAAGTTATAACTGATTGTTTGTTACATGGTTATATTTTGTCGTTAAACTGATCACAAAAGTTTCGTCTTGAGCTGAGATTCCGTCTTCAATGAGAATTTGCCAAAATGTTTTTGTAAATTTTTTTGGGTGTAGATTTTCGCGCTACCGATCGCAAGGTTAATCTCGGGGAGAGTACCGCAACTTGACATAGGCTGGTGATGCTTGATTTTCGAGGTAGGAGAAACTTGAGGAAGACAAGGATACAAAGGGATCCACGAATTAAATAGTGGAAATTGCGAGGGGAAAACAGACAAGCATTTTTTGATAGGATGGCCAGTAGTGATATTTGGTCTGATTCCAACGAGAGAGATATGGATGCAACGTCGGTTTTATTAGAGCATGACATAACGGAAGTGTCGAGAGAGGTATTAGGGGAATCTAAAGGAAACATGTCAACAAATAAGGACACATTTTACCGAGATAATGAAGTGAGGCAAGCGATAAAAACAAAATGAGTATGTTACAAGGTCTTGGGAAAATGCATGAGCGATGAAAACTTTGAAAAGTACAAGGATGCTAGAAGAGCAGCGGTGCGCGATTGAGGGCAAAAGTTAATCAAGTTGTGTATGTTAAATTGGACACGAGAGATGGAGATAAGAATATCTGTAAATTGGCACGCATAAGAGATAGAAAGACAGTGGATATATGGAGAGTTATTTAACACCCGCGAATTTTAAATTAGAAATTAATAATCTAAATAATCATTTTATTATTTAGCTGTAGTTAAGTGGTAAACCGTTTCTTAAATGTCTGTTTGGAGTCCAAAATCGGAATCTACGCAAAATTCTTGTGCAAACCGATCCAGGTCACTTTAGTGTTAGGCCAAGTTGAGCCTTATTCCGCTTCTATCTGGGTTTTATTTTTGAGATAAACTATCTCACTTCATCTTCTACCCTCAAAAAATTATAAAAGTTCTCCATCTTAAAACCCTTAATTGACCTTAATCTCCATAATCTTAGAATCTTCATAACTTGATCATCTTCACCATATCGCTTCATTCTTGCGTCAATCTTCATCTTTTCTCGTTCTCTTTCCTTCTACGTAATAAAGTCTTGCCCTATATGAATATTTCAAAACATCATCTTTTTCCAAGTTAGAGCTTCTCACAATTCCTTGTGTTTTCATGTTTCGGTGGAGACTTGGAAAAATCCGGAGAAGGACTACTACCTTATAGAAGAAAATTTAGAACACTAGAAACGTTATCGAGGTAAAGTAGACGGGTTAGTCAATATTACTTTGTTTGCGTAGTTTCTTGCCTTAGATTAAGAGTTTTATATGAGAAAGATAATTTCTTTATATTGGTTTGTCTTAAAAGCATGATTTATGAATGTTAAATGGTTTGTGAAACTTGTATGTTTATGGGTAACTCATCATTGGTTACGTCGGATAACTTATTGATATTGAGTTAATTCACATGTCTATAATCATCATATAATACGTGTAATTATTATCCTTGATGTTTGTCTTGTGTGTATGATGGGTCACTTGCTAGTCTTGTTGTTGTTTAAGACGGTTTTGTAAATAAATCGTTGTTTGGAGTCGAATTGTGTGATCTCGTGATTCACTGGCCCCATGTACGCATACCACTCGACCGAGTGACCTTGACTACTCGATCGTGTGACCTTGAGGAAATGTCCATGATCTGTCCCACTCGACCGAGTGCCCTCTTGCATGCGATCTGAAAGTTTCTTAAACCCATTATTAGACATTTCTAATAACATGTTACAATAACTTATAATAAAAACTTTGTTCATTTTAATGGATTAATTAATCTGTATCGTTATACAATTAATTAATGTACATGATCAGGGGATTGTTCTTTAGGTGTTACCTCAAGGGATCAACTGATTACCACCGTCATACGACAGTAACGTCAAACTCTAGTGAGCCAATCGTTACCGATTAATGTTGATCAGTTGACTATAAAATTTGTCATCCCTTTACATTCTTGTCATTGAGAGTTAATTATGTGATCGCACTATTGTTGAAGACACTTACTCCAACAATCTCCCACTTGTCTAAGACAAGTGTGCGTCACCAATTATCTTGTCCTATTACAATCTCCCACTCAATGCAAGGTGTCTTGCAGGTCGTACTTGCATTTGATCATATCAAGAGTGGTTTCCTCGATCTGGAGAGTAACTGTCTGACCGGAATTATCTATCATAGATACCTTCCGAGCGTAGCCACGCATTTTCAGCTTACTACTCCTCGAGTGACCTTGAGATTTTAAAACAACCCTGACAAGGGGTGGACAATTTCTATCGCACCATTCCCTTCAAATAGCCACAGTTCATCATGACCCAAAAGATGTCCATTTGACCCAGTTACGAAGGTCGTAGAGCATAAATCAAAGTCACTATGAAACTGTTCCACCTTAGGCGAATAGTCTTTAGTCAAAGAATTGACTAAAAAAGAATACTATCGTAGCTCTTGTCACGACCAGGCTACAAGAATTTCCAGAACTCTATAAGCGGTCACTGCCCGATAGAGTGTCTCATACAGTCTGCCTATGTGATTGATTGGTCATCCCATATCACCCTATGACACTTGAACTTGTCATCAATCGCATCACACTCCAGCCACTTCGAGATGTCACCTCATGTAAGCAACCAGGGGCCAATGCTTATGTTAATCCATTTCACTTTAATAGGGTTCAAAGTTATCACTACAACCTATTTGGATATAACAAAGCCCAAAATGATTTTTAGAAACTCAAACGATAAATGTGATTATCATATATATACAATCAACACAATGTTATTGCTTTATATCATATGATCCAAAGTTTATTTCATCCATGACACTTCATGACAATCTTATTAAAATGCAATAAAGGCTTGGGTAGTGAATATACCATATATTCACTTATTCCAACCTTATGAATTGCTTTTTCATTCCTTCCATTCAACATTATTCTTAATAACATGAATTCAACTACGTACATGTCTAGATCTGTATCTAGTGTTGGACTCTTTAACTTGAAAGATCCTCCCACTCGTTATCATGATAACTTATAGGTATTTAGGTAAAAGGATCTACCATTAGTTCCTTGTAAGCCACCTTATCCTCATCATAATGTACTAAGTCTCTATTTGTAGAATTTCTAATGATTGACTCTTCAATCATCCCTTTCAGTCATTCACTTCTTATATAACAAAGTATGCCTAGGATTTAGATAAATCCTTATAAGTTTGGAAATTTGGATTTGTGTAACATTTACCACATATCCAAGTTTTCTCTACCAAACACAAGAATGAATCCATATTTCTTCTCGAGAACCTCATGAGTGTTCTATTGGAGTAAGTGTCCTACACAATAGTGCATTTATATAATAAATCTCATTTGAAATATACGTGGTATGATTAGTATATTTTGATACTCCACGTCAGTTGATTAACGTAAATCGGTAACGCTCAGCTGACTAGAGTTAGACGTTATTGTCGTATGACGGCGGTGATCAACTGATCCCTTTCGTTCACACCTATAGGGTGAAACCCAAATAGTAAATTATTTGTATATGATACAGGTAATAGCACATTACATATATTTGATATGTACGATTAGTTACGAGAGTTATTTATTGGAAATTGAGTTAGGAACTCATTCATCTTAAGTTTATTAGTCAATTATACGATAACTGACTGAATAAATTTTACATCTTATTTTAATACAATTAAATAAGATTTAATTTAGTGATTAATCGTTAATTCATTAAATTAGTTGAGGTTATGCATATATTTTGAGGTAGAGGTAATTAGTTAATTATATTTACAAGGAGTTGTAAAATAAATTAACTGAACATTGTAGGACTCATTAGATATTGATATAATGGTAAAATATCACTTAAAAGTTAAGTGTATATTATTTATTAATTTGAGTCATATAATTGTTATATGATCAAATTAACGCTTACTTATATTAGATAATTAAGCATATGATTAATAAGTATTTGTGGGACAAATATCAAAAATCAAAATGGACTCATGTGGACATGTATGTACCGGTTTTTGGTAGTATACATGGGTGATGATTTTAGTCTTATTTTATGCGCTTAATCTTTGTAATGGTGACATGTTATGATAAGACTTTAATCATTACCACCAAGTCCACACTCCACTACCTTACAAAATTTAGAAAAGAGCAAAAGTGTCACATGGGGCTCATGGAATCCGGCCAAGATGGCCTTATAAGGACATGTGATGTTCTCATTTTTCCACTACTTCACTTTTGCTCATTTTTATTCATCCTTATATTTGCATGTCTCTCTAAAAACTCTCCAAACTTAATATTATTCTTACTAAAGTTGTAGTGTAAATAATAAGCTCTTGCCACTTAAATAATCTATTCCATCATTTAAGTGATTGTTTTTTGGGTTTAATCTTAAAGGAGACATTCTACTTTGGAGATTGTTTTATGGAGTATCATCCATTATTAATATGCTCAAGAACAATAAGAAAAGGAGTTTCTTATTGACACGCGTCGTTTTGATGTGTCAAACGATATTTATAACAAGACTTAGCACGGTGGCAAGTCAAGGTCGGTCCACAGGGACGGTGGGTATTCGATATGCAAAGTCAAAACTAGCTATGCTCAAGGGGTGTCACGATTTAGAAATGGATTTGAAACTAATCTAAGAACATTGAGTAAATGCAAATAAGTAGGAAAGTAAGACTAAACTAAGATAATCAAATAACGAGCAATAAAAGGAAGTCTAAGATCGGTGGATTCAAACGGGTAATTTGGGTTCTAGTGAGTCGGGTTCATAGTTAATGGGTAGTCAAACTTGGGCGCGGTGGATTGAGGCTCTCGATCTTACAATCCCTCCCATATACCGAACCAAGCTAGCTCTCGCGTAAACAAGGTCGATATAACAACTATATGCAAGTCCTAACATATTCCGAGGCTTTCGATCTTACGGAAATGTATAATAAACATGAATCATGCAAGTTTATCAAGCAAGCATTTCAACAGACATGTGGTATGCATAAGTTGGAAGAAAGACAATTAATCAACAAATCAACCCAACAAACAAAGATTAACCCTCATTAAAACCCATTATCCCCCACTACTCCTAGATTAATCACTACTCACTACTTAACATGAGGAATATGGAAGAATAAGATATAAAACTAAGACAAGACATAATGATAAGAAGGAAACAAAACAAGTAATGAAATGACAAGATTAACAAGTATATGAAAAGGGATTAAGAAGATATACCAACTAATTAAGGCAAAAGATGAACAATAAAAGAGGGAATATTGAATAAAGGAGAAGACTTTGTCACCAATCTTCAAGTACAAAACCAAGAAATCCCATTACATGACTAGATCTAAAACTAATTAAAGAGTAATTGAGGAAATATTAAACTAATTAGGAGGACTAATCTAATCTAATCTAACTAATTTAAGTCTAGGGTTTCCTGCCCTGTAATTACACAAGAGGGTCTATTTATAGGGTTACAAAATGGAGGAAAGATGGGCTTCGAAAGACTAAGTGGGCTGAATGAGTCACGACCGTGAAAGGTGTCTCATGACCGTTGATAAGGGTGAAGTCGCGTCTCCTTAATCAAAGTAAACCTAAATCACTACTAAATAATAGTCAGCGGTAAGCAAGGTATCGAATCCACATGGAGGCGGTAGTATTCTAATCTGTTAAACTAGGTTTGTCTCTATAGTAACAATTTTGGGGTTTGAATTGTGGTTTCTAAACTAAAAGCGATCAATAATAATAACTAATAGCAAACAATAACAACTAATAGAAATAACAACTAATAATAAACAATAACAATTAACAATAAAAGGTTGAAAACAATAAGATTAAAAGTCTAGGGCCTGTTAACATTATCTTGTTTACCGGGACCCGTAGAGAGAGAAAGAAAACAAAAATCCCAAAAACCCCAAAAACCCCTAATTATCTCGCCGGCGACTACTTTGGTATCTCTAATTGGTCGCCGGCGAGGCTCCTCCGACCCATTCTTCACCTCATTACCATCTAATTAGTTTGAAAGTGACTGATTTGCTCTCAAGTTAAAACCCCCAAAAGACCAAAATTGGCAACCGACACTGTCTGACCACCAGGCTTCGTCGTCCGTCCATCAACAGTCGTCGTCTGAACATCAGCCTTTGCCGGGGATTGTGAGACGAGGTTCAGTATTTGCTGTCGCCGTCTTCGGTCTTTCGTCTTTCGGTTTTTAATCGATTGGACCAGGTTTGTTGCCTTATTGTTTTTTGTTGGTTTCGGTATCTCCGGCCATCTGACGTTTTGGTGGGTGAAGCATTGGCGGACTGGTTCGTCATTGTCTCTAATCATCAATCGACTTTCTCTGGTTGTTTTCGGTTTCGGTTGATTGTGTGATTTCTCACTGTGACTCTTTCACATTGTGATTGTCTTGAGGAGGTGTTAGTTTTAGTTTTTTTTAAGTGGAAGTTATTTCTGTTTGACTATTAGTTGTTGGGTCTTAGTTTTCTTTTGAGAGGGACGTGTTCTTGCCATTGAAAATTACATGCAATAGTCGTCATTGACGTTGTAGGGTGTGCTTTGTTTTTTCTGGTTTGAACTATGTCTTCCCTTAGCGTTTATCAGAATTTTCTTGAAGCTTTTGCTTGTGCCCATGTTAATGATGGGTTCATGGAGGATGACGGGGAGAGAATGATAGGATTCTTAATGAGTCTTAAGGGGCTACCTTTGCTTGAGGTTAAGGATCTCAAAGAGAAGGGGAACGGGTTTTTTAGACAAAATTATTTTGATAGAGCCGCTGCTTGTTATGACGAAGCTTGTAAGCTTTTAGGATTGAGTCTAGGAGGTATTGGAACTGAAGATGTCCAATCTTTATGTGACCTTGCCGTGCCCCTTAATTCTAATCTCGCTGCATGTGCACTGAAACTTGAGGAATATCAAGCTGCTTCGGATTTGTGTTCCATGATCTTGAACACATTTCCTCGTAACGTTAAGGCTCTATTCCGTAGGGCTTTAGCGTCTATGAAGTTGAAAAGGTTTATGGAGGCTGAGATAGATCTGGTTGAGGCTTTGGCGGTCGAACCTAGGAACAAGGATGTTTTAAGGGAGATTGAGGTGGTGAAAGGTCACCTTCTCATCAAAGGAAACGGTAAGAGACTTTTGGTGTTCGCTTCCTCAGTTGGCATGGATGAAAAGTTTAAGAAGCATGTTAAGGCTTCAGTAATTGATACGGGTATGAAGGATAATGAAAGTACAATCATGGGAGTGATGAAAATCCAATCCAATAGTGGCTCGGAAATAAAGGATACTGAGGTTGTGAAAATGGAGTCATCTGAAAGATCGTGTGTTATGGAGTTGAATACTAATTCTAAGAAGGATGAGAAGTTTTCTAAGAAATCGGTTCTTGAGTTCTCTAGAAAGGGTGGAGGAAACTCCCGATTAAGGATCCCCGGACAATCTTATCAAAAGCTCCTTGAAGGTAAAAAGTTGAGCTTTTATCATAAAAGAGATTTTTCAACCATAACAATTCGAATCCTTAATACTAAGTCGTCTAAAGAGAGAGACATTACTAGAGATTTTGGCAAGAAGAAAAGGAGGAGACGTACAAGAAAGCGAAAATCAAAAATTATGGAAGTCATGGACGAAGACTCAAATTCTATAATCATCTCCGGTGTCAATCCCTCTTGTCCCGACGCAAACTCAAGTGTGTCCTCTGTTTGTGATACATATCCTAGTCTCCAAAACCTCAAAGGATCCAATAGGGTTGTGGCTTACGATTCAAGTCCATCGGCATCTTTGGCGACTGACAATTCCACTTCTATTTGCACTCAATATCAGAATGGTTCTTATGGCAATCAGCCTTTCTTATTTTCAGCATGTCCTAAGAAGTGTAATCCGCTCCCCTCTTCTCGTGATATCGGGTTGCGCAACTCTTGTGAGCGTATGTTTTGCAGGTACCCTTTGAAGCATCATGTCCGGAGGCAAAGGAGAATAATCTCTTTCAAGAAGAAGCTTAGCCTTGTGGAAGAATCTCCAAGACACATCTTATCTACTTTCACTTCAAGTAGATCATTTTCTTATAAATTCCTACGCCCTCGTGGCGTAAGTGTGTCTTGTTGTAGGTATTTCTTCGAAGCTCAGATGGTAAAGAAGAGAAAAGACATGTTAGCTCAATTGACTAGCTCATATCGTCCCCTCAAGAAGCCTACTTTGTCTGTCAACTCCGTCCTTAGTTTAATTTCCGTCTCAAATAATGTAATAATAAATCCCGACTCCGAGAGTCGGGTGTGAATTATGTAAGACTATCTTTACTGCTGCCAAAAAAAAAAAAAAAAAGTCTAGGGTCTCAGGTTCACTAGGATTATTGTTCAGGGGTAAGGATGTAGTCAACTATCATGCAATAAAGTTACCTAAGGTCACAAGATCGGTCGATTCAATTATGCCCTTTAGATCTACAATTTAACATGCGATCGCTATCATTAAACGAGTTCTATTCAATTATCGTAGCCTATCTTAGTCTTAACCCGGTCGGTGTCAATCCTAATTTGCGAGACTAGTTAATTAATCCTGGCCAGTTGACGATGGCTTTTTTGTACGGTGTCGTTAAATCCGCAATTAGCTATGTCAAATAACAATTTATAAAGCCAAATCTAGACTCAAACCAACCTAAGTAAAAGGGTAGTAAGGGTAAGACAAGGATCGAACCCAAGGGAAGGCGATGATTGCTAAAAATCTAATCTAGACTCTTGCTAAAAACCGATTTAACAAATTAATTAATCTAACCACAAATTAAAACACTAATTGAAACAAAAAAAACTTGAATTACTTACAAACTATGATATTCACAATGGGAAACATGTAGGAAAAACACAAATGGAGAAAGTTTTCATGAGAATTGATAATCAAGTCTAAAAATTACTAACAACAACTAAATACTCAAAGATTCAAATATGGATAAATAACTTAGTGCAATTATCCCAAGTTCCCCCACAATTAACAAAGTAAAGATCCCTCCTTTCCTCCTTTCTCTAACTATCTATTACAAACTTCTAAAAACTAGCCACCAATGAATTAAACCATCCATAAATGACTCAATACAACTAAACCCATACTTATTAAGACATAAGCATAAATAAAGATGCAAGCTTTAAGCACAAAACCAAAGAAGCATGCTAGAATCATGTAATAAAACATTAAACCATGTCCTAAACACACAATAATCCAAATTCCACTAAAAAGGTTCCAACTTTTAAACCAAAGTTACAAACTTTCAAGTTGCTTCAACAAATATCAAGACAAATCAACCAAATTCATCAAGACAAGCAATTTAATCAAACAAACAATTACTAAGATGGTTAGTCTTAACAACAATTCATTCAACAAAGAAAATCAACAAAGGAAGATGGAATTAAATAGAGAAGGAAGGATTAAAAAGTCTTACAATGCTAAAGGGAAGAACTTGTTCAAATTACACTAAGCAAAAGAAGATTAGCTACCCATAGTCTTCTTAATACAACCAATTTCTAAGTAAAAACCCATTACAAAAGCCAAACTTGAAGAACAAAAAGAGAGAAATGCTAAGGAAAATATGATGTTGTATGTTGAATGCTTCTATATCCCTTTGCTTCTCTTCAGAAATCTTCTTTTATACCCTTGGTCCGCAAACCTAGGGGCCTTGAAAGGTGGGTTTCCAAAAGACAAGACGAGAAAATGAGAAAAACCCGTGCTGAGAGATGACGCAGGCTGCGTCCTTTGACGCAGGCTGCGTCCTACGACGCAGGCTGCGTCCTACGACGCAGGCTACGTCATGCTGACGCAGGCTGCGTCGAGCACTGCCCAACTTTTGCCTTGTTTTCCATCTTGACTTTCGTTGACCCCATGGATATTGACCCCGCCTTGACTTCCATTGACCCAATGGGCTTGGTCTTAATACTTTGATGATTCATTGCTAGCCCATTCAAAATTTCCGGGTTTTGGGTCTCGGGTTTTCGGGTTTTACTTTTATTGACTTTCGGGATTTGACTCTAAAAAAAAAAGACTTAAAATACTAAATAATAACATTATTACAAAAACTAAAACTAACATAAAACATAGCTAATGACCCGTAAAAAGTAAGACGAAAGACTCTAAAAAAATGCTACTAGACACGACAATATTTGACGTTGTCACCAGTAACCAAGCAACTAGAATTAAAACGATAATCAAACGATAACCATGCAATTGAAATTCAATTAATTAATCTACTCCTTCTAACAATCCTAGATCCCCTTTCAACCCTAGAAAGGAATTTAGCTACTCATAATAATATAAACAACAACAATAATAATTAAAGTAAACATAATTAACAACAATGAAAGGATGAACAAAGAATAATTAAAGAACTAGAAGGTAGTTAACTGAATAACAAAGGAAGATTAAGAATACCGATTACAAGCTTGAACTAAAGACAATTGTCTTTGATGAATAAAATCTAGAGGCAAAGAAAGCTAAATTAGGTTTTCTAATATTCAAGCATAAAAAGCATGTCTAATTATGAAAGACAAGCTTTCTTTTTATAATACAAAAATCTAATTAATTAGGTTAAAGTTTAGGAAAATATGAAAAGCCGCCGAAATACTAGGTTGC
Source organism: Heliosperma pusillum (assembly GCA_022085475.1). Classification (NCBI taxonomy): domain Eukaryota; kingdom Viridiplantae; phylum Streptophyta; class Magnoliopsida; order Caryophyllales; family Caryophyllaceae; genus Heliosperma; species Heliosperma pusillum. The sequence goes on from JAIUZE010070422.1 coordinate 69,392, forward strand.
TCGATCGAGCAAAGTGATTCTGCTCGATCGAGCATGACCACAGTGCGACTCGATCGAGCAAGGCCTCCTGCTCGGTCGAGCATCCTCCATTTAGGCTCGTTTCTTCACTTTTCTTCACTTTTTCTCTTTCTTTCTCGATTTCAGTGCCTAACCTTCTACGATCCGACTCTGCCATGCTTCATATCTACTCAAAAAGCTCCAAATGCATCCAATCTGCATTAAAACATAACAGAAGCGGCAGAATCAGCATTCTAGCTAAAATAGCATAGAAATTAGCAAGGAAAGACGGTAAAACGAGTTATATGTGTCTAAGGGAAGCATAAAATATGTATATAAATAATGATCATCAAACTCCCCCAAACCAATCATTTGCTTGTCCCTAAGCAAAGCACTCAACATATACAAGGACAAACATACAAATGGTGAATGAAAAACTCAAAGCTAATGTAAATGCACATACAAATCCCAAGCTATCCATATCTATAACAAATTAAAGACTAAGTTGTACCAATAAAACAAATTCAAAGGCACGGGAAAGTAGAAAACGCAGCTCATATTCCAAGATTTTACATGATACCGTAGTATAGACAAAAATCAAATACCTTTCAATTTTGCAAGGCTCAATCTGTCGGATTCTCGCGGATTCACTCATGCACTCATAAGTTTATGTAAGGGTGAGTTTTGTAAAGATAGAAAGAAATAGAAACACTCACTCAATTTATGAAACATGCATGCATTCTAATGTGATAGTAATTTCCCCAACAAATACGCATGCGCTATAAAGTACATGAATCAAGACAACAAGGGAGGCTAATGGGTGAAGGTATAGAAGTGGATTGTGCCAAGGCACGTATGAGAATGTGGGGCTAAGACCGGTAGTCGCAGCGACACTTACCAAAACAAATCTACAAGACTAGCACAAACCAACACCGACTAGAGAAATCATCTTAAATTTTGAGAACGCAAGAGAGATATCGATATTGCTCTCTGAAAAATGCATTAGACTCTAGTATATTCCCTTTCATTATCCCTTGAATAATTCAATGAAGCAACATATTTGTTTCTTTTTCCTGTTTTTCTTTTCTTTTCTTTTCAAATCTTTTTTCATTTTTTTCTTCTTCTTTTGCTTCACAACTTTTCTCAGCAAAGGGAATAAATGACACAATTGCCAACATACTTGCTACACCCATTTGATATTCTTTTTGAAATCCCGACCCAACCATAGTAGACAATTAGATAAGAAAAACATGCAACTGCGACTGTCCCGATAAGGTAGGCAAGTTCTAGAAATGTAGCTATTAGATAGGTTATAAAACAGGCTACAAATGGCTCAAATTGGCTAAACATAAAGAACTCAATAATAAAGGTATAAAATCAAGTCTTTTTTTTGCTATGTGAGGCTTATTTGAACAAAAAGAACTGCCTTCCCTCATGCACTTATCAAACGTACGCGTATAGTATCAAGAAACGAATGTCACACTTATACAATTTGATGTTACACATTCCACAAGGAGTACCACACTCAAGCCTAAAAACAATGAGACCCGTTTATTGATGTTCCTGGCCTAGGAAGCTCTATAGACCTCAGAATTTTAAGTGGTTTACCAATAAAAATGGCCAAATCAAATTAGCATAAGGTATGTCAAAAACGGTCAAGACTTGTACTATGAGCTTTGTTTTCAAAAATAGTAAGTCAAAACAATGTACATGGACAACTTATTTGGGATTCAAATGCAGAAACAATGCAAATTATCATCATTGTTATTCAGTTCACCAAGACTCGACCTAATAAAATGAAAACATGTTTTTGGATTTTGTAAATTTTTCAATTTTTATGAATTTTTTTCTTTAAAAAAAACACACAACGGAAATAAACACACAACATAAATAAAGACTCTCCCCCAAACCTAAATGTCACAGTGTCCTCAGTGTGACGCTAACAGCACAACAATCACACAACAACCAACATCAGCAACCTAAAGGACACAACTAACAAAGGGAAAGGGGAAGTAACTAAAAGAAAATACAAGAAAAGAAAGTACAAGGATAGATAATACCAGCTGTATAGACATAGCCTCCCCCAAACCAGCTGCAAAATGGGGGGCGTAGTGACCAGCTGTCACTACTGCTCATCAGTCGGGTTCAAGTTCAGGTTTCGTTACCTCGGTAACCTTAGGGGGGTTACCTAAGCTATACACCTTTTGTAACTTGCATTCCTCTCCTGTCAGCAGTTTTTCCATCTCAACTGCTTCCTTACTCCGTGAGCTTCCAGCTTCAGCAGTGTTGGAAATTAAGGCGATCTCCAGAGGATCCCTATTCTAAGACAAAGAGAGACAGTCAACAACAGTCAAATCCACAATATCGACCCTATGACATGTCTCTTCTAGTAGGGGGTGTTTCATTGCATTATCTAAGTTGAAAGTGATATTGTCATCCCCCACTGTTAGTGTAAGTCTCCCATTCTTAACATCTATAACCGCCCCCGCAGTATGGAGGAATGGTCGTCCCAAGATGATAGGAATTTGGGTGTCCTCAGCCATATCTAAGACAACGAAGTAAACTAGTATGAAAAATTTCTCTACTCTAACCGGTACGTCTTCTAAAATCCCCAAGGGGTGTTTAATAGAACGGTCGGCCATTTGTAAGGTCATAGTTGTAACAGTAAGTTGACCCATATTAAGCTTTTTGCATATAGAAAATGGCATCACACTAACACTAGCCCTCAAATCACAAAAGGTTTTATCTATAGCTAAACAGCCTATATTACAAGGAATAGAAAAACTCCTTGGATCCTTTAGCTTAGGTGGTGATCTGGATTGCAACACAGCACTGCATTCCTCAGTAAATGCAACCGTCTCCACTTCATTAAAGGATCGCTTCCTTGTCAATATGTCCTTAAGAAATTTTGCATAGGCCGGCACTTGAGTGATCAACTCAGTAAAAGGAACACTCACTTGCAAATTCTTGACTACCTCCATAAATCTCCCAAACTGTTTATCAAGCTTGGATTTATGTTGGCGGTGAGGAAAAAGAAGTTTAATTGCGATTGGCTCGGCTTCTTTTACTTTTGTAGATGAAATAGAGGACTTATAGGCCTGATCATGGGTTGCTCGATCGAGCAGAGGGATTGCTCGATCGAGTTTTTCGGAACAGGAACTTTCAGGAACTTTTCGAGCAAAATTTTCAGAGTTTCCCAGGGTTGCTCGATCGAGCAAGGGGGTTCTGCTCGATCGAGCAACCTCTTTTTCAGCCCCTTTTTCGCTGTTTTTCGAACTTTGTCGAGCAACTTTCAGACTTTCGTCGTTCCCATTCCCATTGATTTCCGGGCCTTTGTAATGGGTCCCACTCCTCAAGGTAATGGCATTGACTTGTTCATGTGGAGGGTGTCCTTGAGGAGGGAGATTACCCGGTTGTTTGTATGGATTTTGAATTGCCAATTGGGCAATTTGAGTATCCACTATCTTGTTATGCGCGAGCAATTGTGAGATCTGAGCATCTTGCTTTTGTTGTATCATGAGACTTTGCTGCAACATGGCTTTCAATTCCGCTATATCACTACTTGGAGGTGGTGGAGGTGGAGCTTGTTGAAAGTTTTGGCCTCCTTGATTTGGACGGTTATAGTTGCCTTGAGAATTGCGATTCTGAGGAATCACATAAGAGGAACCTTGTTGCTGAGGTGGCGGTGAGGTAGGATTAAGAACATTTGGACTTCGGTAGGAGAAATTGGGATGCTCTCTCGTCCTTTCATTATAAAAGTTAGAGTACGGTGGACCTTGCTTAAAGGATTAAAAAGCAAGTACTTGATCAACCGTACTCATACACTCTACCGCATTATGCCCCATAATACCACATCTTTCACAGGTTGGCTCTTGTTGAACCATGGCATGAACCGTTTGTTTGTTTTCCAAGGATTTTGAAGTTTGTAATTTGGTAATTTTAGAAGTTAATGCCTCCAAATGAGCTACAATGGCATTGTCCGAACTTCCGCGCCTCGCATTACCCCTGGGATTTCCATACTCAGCAGTGTGAGTGGCCATCTCATCAATCAAATTCCAAGCATTAGCATCAGTAGTGTTATTTTGGAATCTTCCATTGGCAGCAGAATCTAGCAATGTTCTCTGATCATCATATAACCCATTATAAAACTGGTTGCATAGGAACCAAGTATCAAAACCATGATGTGGAACATACTTAACAAGCTTTTTGAAGCGAACCCAGGCCTCATTGAAGTTCTCAGTGGGACTTTGTTTGAAACTTGTGATTTGGCTTCGAATGACATTGGTTTTCTGTGGCGGAAAATATCTTTTGTAGAATTCAAGCGCCAAAGAATTCCAATCGGTGATGCCAAGTGCATCCATATCTAGCTCACTCATCCAATCTTCCACCCCGTGTCGTAGTGAAAAGGGAAACAACACCAACTTGATCTGATCTTGCGTTACCCCACCCGTTAAAGGAATAGAGCAACAATAGTTGGTGAATTTCTCCATATGCTTAGCAGGATCCTCGGTAGGGCTTCTTCCAAACATGTTTCGCTCCACCAAAGAGATATAAGATGGACGAATCTCAAAAGTACTATTACCCGTACTAGGGAGTTTAAATCCCTTGGGAATAGATGCAACGGTAGGCTCCGAATGGCTGGTTAGAGTAGGCATGGTTGTAGTGGGTGCAGAAATATGTGTATCCTCTTCTAAGGATGGGTTTTCTGCGATGAATTCGGCGTAAACTGTTTCAAGCGTACTCAAGTCTTCCGCTTCTTGAATTTCCTTCCAAACGTTTCGTCTACCTCGGAGAGTCTTCTCTGGTTCGGAATCGTAGGGTACGAGAACAGACCTAGAACACCTGGGCATAAACAAAAACTAAAGAAAAGGATGAGAACTATCTCAAGGAACTTAGGTTCCCTGAGACGAAAAAGACAAACTAAGTAGAAACAAACAGAAAACTGTTGCCTCCCCGGCAACGGCGCCAAATTCGATAAGGTTAAAGTCGCGTCTCCTTAATCAAAGTAAACCTAAATCACTATTAACTAATAGTCAGCGGTAAGCAAGGTATCGAATCCACAGGGAGGCGGTAGTATTCTAATCTGTTAAACTAGGTTTGTCTCTATAGTAACAATTTTGGGGTTTGAATTGTGGTTTCTAAACTAAAAGCGATCAATAATAATAACTAATAGCAAACAATAACAACTACTAGAAATAACAACTAATAATAAACAATAACAATTAATAATAAAAGGTTGAAAACAATAAGATTAAAAGTCTAGGGTCTCAGGTTCACTAGGATTATTGTTCAGGGGTAAGGATGTAGTCAACTATCATGCAAGAAAGTTACCTAAGGTCACAAGATCGGTCGATTCAATTATGCCCTTTAGATATACAATTTAACATGCGATCGCTATCATTAAACGATTTCTATTCAATTATCGTAGCCTATCTTAGTCTTAACCCGGTCGGTGTCAATCCTAATTTGCGAGACTAGTTAATTAATCCTGGCCAGTAATCAAGCAACTAGAATTAAAACGATAATCAAACGATAACCATGCAATTGCAATTCAATTAATTAATCTACCCCTTCTAACAATCCTAGATCCCCTTTCAACCCTAGAAAGGAATTTAGCTACTCATAATAATATAAACAACAACAGTAATAATTAAAGTAAACATAATTAACAACAATGAAAGGATGAACAAAGAATAATTAAAGAACTAGAAGGTAGTTAACTGTATAACAAAGGAAGATTAAGAATACCGATTACAAGCTTGAACTAAAGACAATTGTCTTTGATGAATAAAATCTAGAGGCAAAGAAAGCTAAATTAGGTTTTCTAATATTCAAGCATAAAAAGCATGTCTAATTATGAAAGACGAGCTTTCTTTTTATAATACAAAAATCTAATTAATTAGGTTAAAGTTTAGGAAAATATGAAAAGCCGCCGAAATACTAGGTTGCTCGATCGAGCAAAGTGATCCTGCTCGATCGAGCATGACCACAGTGCGACTCGATCGAGAAAGGCCTCCTGCTCGGTCGAGCATCCTCCATTTAGGCTCGTTTCTTCACTTTTCTTCATTTTTTCTCTTTCTTTCTCGATTTCAGTGCCTAACCTTCTACGATCCGACTCCGCCATGCTTCATATCTACTCAAAAAGCTCCAAATGCATCCAATCTGCATTAAAACATAACAGAAGCGGCAAAATCAGCATTCTAGCTAAAATAGCATAGAAATAAGCAAGGAAAGACGGTAAAACGAGTTATATGTGTCTAAGGGAAGCATAAAATATGTATATAGATAATGATCATCAACCGTGACAAGGGTTTCACGACCGTGAGATGCAAGTCACGGTCGTGAGATATGTGGCACTAGCAGGTTCAAAAGTCCCAACTAATTCACGACCGTGAAACATGTTTCACGACCGTGAGCTGTGTTTCATGACCGTGAGATGCGGTTCACGATCGTGATCTGTGTTTTACGACCGTGAGCTGTGTTTCACGACCGTGAGCTGTGTTTCACGACCGTGAGCTGCTTTGCTCGAAAATTATCATTGTTTGGAAGGAATCACACGACCGTGAGATGAACTTCACGCCCGTGAAAGGTCTTTCCTCCTTGTTCCCTTGATATAACTTTGTCAACTTCTCTCGGTTTAGCTCGCCTTGACTCGGGATGACTCGGGTACGCCAAGTAGGGCCCCCAATGGTATGTGGGGTCCCCTAGGACATGTCGTGGGCCCTTTGTGTGATGTACCTTCTCTTCTATCGATCAAAATAAGGTAGAACTCGCCCCAAGTGACGGTTTACCAACAAAAACACGATAAGCGAGAAATATGCTAGAAGAAGGTAAAACACGTAGAAACGCTCTTAGGGAGCGTTAAAGGCAAGCAAAACGAGGCAAAAAGGGGTGGAAAAGTAGGGTGAAATGACACCATATCAAATATTCCCAAACCAAACCCTTACTCGTCCCGAGTAAGGATGAACAAAGTCACGACCCTTATTTAACTATGCTAAAAACCTTACCGATACAAGGCAATTAACAGGCCTTGATCCGTCTCTTCAACTCACAATAAGGTATCCATGAGGTAGGATACCTTCTTGCAAGGCAAATGGAGTCTTGCCAAAATCCCGATGCATTCTAATCAATAAAGCACATAAAACAAATAAGAATGCTTCAACAAAAGTAAATAGCAACATGCCTCATCCATGTGTCGGGATTCATCCAAAATGGAAATGATTCAAGCATGCAAACCCATATGTATTTACTAGTTTTAGAAAGAACTAAACCTAAGAATGTAGAGATGAATCACCTCTTCAATGTGTAAAATTAGTGTACTCGTTAATGTTCACTAGAATGCTTTGTCAAGGGTGATAAGGTGGAATGGAGAGCGAGGTCCCCATGGCATTAGAAGACACCGGAGGATCGGAATTCCGCCTTCCACTTAAGTGGGAGGAAGGGTCGTCCCCCATTGGCCATGTAATGCAAATGTAATCATCAAAAATGTAAGGAAATGAGATGTTTGAGTTCTTATTTGATTTTTTTGTATTTTTGTTTTGGAGTTTTTATTTTTGTTTTGATTTCTAGCTTGACTTGGGTGCCTTTTGAGAGCAAGGTAACCTAGCGAAAGGTGTGCGGCCGAGACCAACAATATGCAAATTCTCGCCAAACCGACATTGAGAGCGACCCCATATGTAGTGAGGGTACTCTAGAAGAACCTAGAAGTCTCCATATGCACTCTCTAAGCTATGACTAAGGCAAAAATAATGCAAAATTTCAAGCTTTCTTTTTCAATTTGTTTGAACTCAATTTTCTTTGTATTTGTGATGGAAAAGATTTCCTTTTTATAAAATGTGATGAAGTGTGATGATTGGACAATTACACGGCCCCGAGAGTCACCTAGGAAAGCGTTCACCAAGGAATTATCACGCCATGGGGGTGGTCAAGATGGTAAATGTGTTGGAGCTAGTGTCCACCACAGTGAGTGTGATAACATGTATAAATCTCTTACAGGTACACAGGGTATACTTAGTATTCTTATCAGTTGATTAACGTTTATCGATAACGGTTGGCTTGCTAGAAGTTTGACGTTATTGTCATTTTAATGGCGGTGATCAACTGGTCCCTAAAAGTCACACCTAAAGGATGTGTTTGAGAGATATGATTATATGAATAATATAATCATATTGATGCCTTATATGACTAAAAGGTTAGTCGATGGATATGACTAAAAGGTTAGTCAATGTAATGATGATACGATTATTTAATACGATTAAATAATACTAGCTGAGACGAATTAAATGTTAATTCGTAATTGAATATAAACTGTTATATCTAATTAATGTATAAATGAGTCTTGGAATTAGCCAAGAGGTTGGCTTATCAATTTACAGATAATTGAGTCTTGGAATCATTTATATAATTCTTGAGGGAGGTCAATTGTATAAATGCTTGAGTCTTCGCATTGAACAAGTTTTGCACTAGACTTAATTCATATCGATGAGTATGCTTATTATTATATTTTTTCTTCTTTTTCGCAGTGTAGAATTCGTTTTATATTGATAATACTGCTATAACAAATGGCTGGCCATAATGATGTCCCTATGCCAAGTGCCACACTCGCACGCGAGTCCCGACTTAAAACTTTCATGGACCACATGAATTAGTCCACGCGACTGAACAATGTTGGGTCCAACTTTGCGGACTGAGAGGCGGCATTACGGAATGCAGCCATTGCTGACGGCAAGCTCCAGTACTTGACTGAGCCAATACCGCTAAACCCAGGCCCCAATTCAAGAGCTAACGAATCATTTGCTTATAATGACTTCGTTATGGAAGCGGGTGCGATAAAGAACGTACTCATCTTTGCAATGGAATTCAATTTGCAAAGACGCTTCATTGCCCAAGGAGCAAATAAGATTTTCACCACGCTCACTAATGAATTCTCAAAAGCACCGAGAATCGTTACTTATGAGCATACCTATCGCTTCTTTGAGGCGAAACTCCAGAAGGGCCAACCGGTTAGCCCACACATTCTTGATATGATTGAGAATGTCGAGAAACTGGAGGCATTTGATTGCAAAATCAGTGAGAGCATAGTCATTGACCGTGTGCTTCTTTCACTTCATGATGGTTTTGCCCTTTTCAGGGCAAATTATTACATGAATGACATGAAGAAAAGTCTTCATGAGCTACTCGTGCAGACCGAGAAGGATCTAAAATTGAGTGGGAGCATGAAGCAAGATGTTCTCATGATTTCCAACAAAAACAAAGGTAAGGGGAAGGCTCATGGCGACCTAAATGTAGGGAAGCCAAAGTTTAAGAAGTCAGGAAAGGGTAAGAGTGGGCCTGGTGAGACTAGTAGCTCACAAGGCAAGGCAAAGAGCAATGACAGTGACAATGAGTGCCACCATTGCCACAAGACTAAGCATTGGAGGAGGAACTGTCCCATGTACCGTGAGGACATAAAAGCAGGCCGCGTCACTCCTGTTGGTATGTCATCTTATATTCATATGATTGAGATTAACCATGCAAGTTTCGGAACTTGGGTACCTGATACTGGTTGTGGTTCTCATCTGTGTAATCATTTGCATGGCCTAAAAAACATCACACCTCTCGCAAAGGGTGATGTGGACCCGCGAGTCGGGAATGGAGCAAAAGTTGTTGCAGTCTCAATGGGAACATACGTAATCCAACTCCCGAGTGGATTTGAGTTATATTTATATAATTGTTACTATGTACCAAGTTTATCTAAGAACATTATTTCTGTCTCCGTGCTTGATAAAGACGGTTTTTCATTTTCAATAAAAGACAATAGTTGTATTTTCTCTTTGAATGAAATGATTTATGGCAAAGCAGTTTCCATGAATGGCATTTATATCTTAGATCAAACCACAGACATATTACATGTGAATAATAAGAAAGTAAAGGTTGGTGACAAAGATCAAACTTATCTATGGCACTGTCGAATGGGACACATAAATAAAAAACGTGTAAAGAAGCTCATTGAGAATGGGACTATCTCCCCATTTGATTATGAATCATTTGGCACGTGTGAATCATGTCTCATCGGCAAAATGACTCGAATTTCCTTCAAAGGTGTTAGAATGCGTGCTAATGATGGAATGCGTGCTATTGACCTATTAGGACTCATACATACGGATGTATGTGGACCTATGTCAATCAACGCATGAGACGTCTATAGATATTTTATCACTTTCACGGATGATTTGAATAGATACGGATATGTCTACTTAATGAAGCATAAAAGTGAGTCCTTTGAAAAGTTCAAGAAATTCCAGAATAAGGTTGAGAACCAACTGGGAAGAAAGGTTAAAGCACTTCGATCAGATCGTGGTGGCAAATATCTTTCAAATGAGTTTGATCAACACCTTAAAGATTGTGGCATAGTATTACAGTTAACTCCACCTGGAACACCTCAATTAAATGGTGTGTCCGAACGGAGAAATCGAACATTACTTGATATGGTTCGATCCATGATGAGTCACACGGTAGTACCTGATTCATTATAGAGTTTTTCTCTTTTGTCAGCTGCTCTAATACTTAACCGAAGTCCGTCTAAAGCTTTAGACAAGACTCCATATGAGATATGGAAGGGAGTGGTCCCTAACTTGTCCTTTATTCGGGTTTGGGGCTACGAGGCTTATGTCAAGTGGAGACACGAGGATAAGCTCGGCCCGCGATCGGTAAGGACATACTTTATTGGTTATCCAAAAGGAATGTTTGGTCATTACTTCTATTCGCCTACCGAACATCGAGTTTTTGTTGCGGCTAGTGCGAAGTTCTTAGAGCAAGAGTTTCTCGAGAACAAGTCAAGTAGTAGAACCTTCGATCTGTCGAAGATTCAAGAACCAACAACCGAGCAACCAATGAAGGAATATGTTCCTTCAACTTCTGCTACGGTTAATATTCCTCAGGAACCTAGGAGGTCGGGTAGAGTCTTCATTCCTCCAGACAGATACATTGGTATGGTCGAGGAGAATGATAGAGATGTCATTTTACTCCTAAAGAGTAACGAACCCGCTACTTATAAAGGTGCCATGACCTGTTCCGACGCTAAGCTATGACTTGAAGCCATGCAATCCGAGATGGACTCCATGTATGAGAATGACGTATGGGATCTTGTTGATTTGCCTGATAAGGTACGACCTCTTCAATGCAAATGGCTTTATAAGATAAAGCATTCTGTAGAAGGACAACCAAACACCTATAAAGCACGACTAGTGGCAAAAGGTTTCACTCAAGTGCAAGGATTGCATTATGATGAAATTTTTGCACCCGTAGTTATGCTGCGTTCCATTCGGATAATCTTAGCGATTGCCGCTTTTCATGACTATGAAATTTGGCATATGGATGTGAAAACCGCCTTCTTAAACGGTTATTTGGAGGAGGAATTGTACATGGTACAACCTGAAGGTTTCATTGATCCTAAAAATCCTAAGAAAGTGTGCAGGCTTAAGCGTTCCATTTATGGACTTAAGCAAGCATCTCGGAGTTAGAATCATCGTTTCGACCAGGTGATAAAAGAGAATGGTTTCACTCGATCGGTCGAGGAACCATGCTTATATGTCAAGTCGAGTGGGAGTAAGATTGTCTTCTTGATATTGTATGTCGATGACATACTCTTGATTGGGAATGACATTCCTCTCTTATCTTCGGTAAAAGTATGGTTAAAGAACCATTTCCAAATGAAAGATCTGGGTGAGGCACAACGCATATTGGGGATCCGTATCTATAGAGATAGATCACGACGGATGTTATCACTTAATCAGGAGTGTTATATAGATAAGATTCTTGAAAGTTTCAGCATGACCAACTCCAAGAAGGGGTTCCTTCCAATGATTTCTGGGATGCATTTGAGTAAAACTCAGGCACCCAAGACATCGGAAGAGGTCGAGCGCATGAGTTGTGTTCCTTATGCATCAGCCATAGGATCGATCATGTATGCCATGATATGCACACGTCCAAACGTGGCATATGCATTGAGTATGACGAGTCGGTACCAAGACAATCTAGGTGAAACACATTGGATGGCTGTTAAAAACATCCTTAAGTACTTACGAAGGACTAAGGATTGGGTATTGACTTATGGAGGAGATACTAAGCTATGCGCAATCGGTTACGCGGATGCTAGCTTCCAAACGGATCGAGATGACTCGAAATCTCAGTCTGGATTCGTCTTTACTCTTAATGGCGCTGCAGTCAGTTGGAAAAGTTCCAAACAGAGTGTTATAGCAGATTCTACGACTGAGTCCGAGTACTATGCCGCTTTGGAAGCTGCAAAGGAAGTTATATGGATGCGTCAGTTCTTACAATGACTAACCATAGTTCCTAGTTTGAATGACCCAATCACCTTCTATTGTGATAATAGAGGTGCCATCTTCCAAGCTAAGGAGCCTAAGTCTAGCAACAAGTCTAGACATGTACTTCGGAAGGCTCACATGATCCGAGATTACGTGGAGCAACAAGAGATAGTGATAGACAAGATTGCTTCGGATGACAACATCGCGGACCCTCTCACTAAACCATTAAAATATGATAAGCATGAAAGGCACATTATTTCCATGGGAAGTAAACGTGTTGCTGAGTTGTAGTAGCTGTTTATATGGATTAGATAAATGTCTCTTTTTCATATACTATTTATAACATCATCGTATTGATTCATATTTTGTTTTTCATTTGGATTGTATGACGACATTGAACGCCACAACGTGAACTGAATTACATTATATTTGTTTTGTTTCGTAATCGCCACATGAGCTGATAACTCTGGCAATTATATTGTGGAGTTGATTGATGGTGGGTTCAACGAGCCATAAGTCAAACGGTTGACTGATCGATCACAGATACGAGTTATAAAGATACCTCGTAGGACATCGTGACAACGTTATGCAGTCCTAAATGTTTAAAAACATTCGGTTTCAGGTCGTGGATTGGACGTCCATAGTGTTCCAAGAGTCGATTCTTTTGACTATCGACTGTCTCTTGAGATTAAGGCAGTTTTTGGGTGACTTTAGTTTCTTTCTCATGGTCGACCGTAACAGGAGGCTAAACAGATTTTTACTGGGTCATTTCATACTGTGCTTGTATCTGCAGGATTCGAGTTGAAGAAAATATCCAACCTTTATCAGGTTTTGTTATTTCTCAGGGCCACTCGAGGAGTTGTAACTGAAATGCATGACCATGCTCGAATAATGATTCGTTTATTAGTTAAGTTACTCTCTAGTCGGGAATACCACTCTTGATATTGATCACTTGTAAAATACGACCTTTGTGAATACGGACTTTGCAAATTGTTTTACATTGAGTGGGAGAAATTTAGGATATGAGAATCGGTTATCGCACATACACTTGTAAGGACAAGTGGGAGATTGTTGGAGCTAGTGTCCTCCACAGTGAGTGTGATAACATGTATAAATCTCTTACAGGTTCACAGGGTATACTTAGTATTCTTATCAGTTGATTAACGTTTATCGATAACGGTTGGCTTGCTAGAAGTTTGACGTTATTGTCATTTTAATGGCGGTGATCAACTGGTCCCTAAAAGTCACACCTAAAGGATGTGTTTGAGAGATATGATTATATGAATAATATAATCATATTGATGCCTTATATGACTAAAAGGTTAGTCGATGTATATGACTAAAGGTTAGTCAATGTAATGATGATATGATTATTTAATACGATTAAATAATACTAGCTGAGACGAATTAAATGTTAATTCGTAATTGAATATAAACTGTTATATCTAATTAATGTATATAATGTAATTATTTAATACGATTAAATAATGCAAGCTTAAACGAATTAAATGTTAATTCGTAATTAAATATAAACTGTTATATTTAATTAGAAAATTATAAATATACGATATTTATAATTGACGTATATATTATACGATATTGTCATAATAAATGATGTCAGACCGGTATTAATAAATCGACTACAAAATATTGTATGAACTTATTAATATATGACAACATAAATGACAATAATAATATATACACATATTATACATTAAATAAATAAAAGAGGAAGACTCCTATCTTGACTCCACTTCCTAAAACAAGTAGAAGAATAAGAGGGAGACTCCTACCTCTACTATACTACCTACTTGCGCGGCCAAGAGGAGAGGAGAAGAGTATTATATAAACTCTTCTTCTCTACATGATCATCATACAATTACTTTCACAAAAAATTAGCAGTAATTTTTGGGTGTTCTTTCTAGCACAAGAAAAGGCATATCTCAGAGCATCTTGGGTGCAACAATTAGGAAAATATCGATCTCGATATTTGTTCTTAGGCCATATTGCTAGGACCAAAGGTTGATTCTAATCTTTATGCTTTTCGTTTATGACTCGTATTTCATATATTATAATTTCGTTATAATCCTTTAAATTCATGTATGAAATATACCGATATTTTCCACAAAATGCATGCCCTTGACTAAGCTCTAGGAAACAGTGCGAAATTTACACTAAAAATACACATCAAAGGGTGTTTCAAAATCAATTTTAGTAGGCAAAGTGCTAAGCAAAGAAAGTATCTACAAAGGCCTATCCAAGCTTGTCAAGTTTCCAAATTGGGCATTTCACAAAGTTTCCTAAATGCAACTATATGCCATGACCTACTACCAAGCAGCATATATACAAAGCTAATGCAAATGCTCTAATAACTACGTGACAAACAATCTAATGTAACCTCTTAACAACACATACGTCACACAACCGCAAATTTCTCAAAATCCACACCGCAATCATCAACAAACTCCTCCAAAACTTCTCAAATGATAAGTAGTAGAGAAAGAAAGAAGGGGAAGGAATATGAGCGATCATACCATGGCGGTCTTCTTAATCCCTTCAATAAGTTTCTTAGCGATGTGTAGCGGACCTATGTATGGAGGTTAGAAGAAAACAACGCAAATATATACACAAACTAAGATACATACAAGCTAATTTTTAGGATTTTTTAAACCTTTTCAATTTTTTGGATTTTTAAATGTTTTTAAAAATACAAAATATAAAAAAGAAAGACATGTTTTTTTTTTTTTTTTTTTAAATTTCAATTCAAATTATAATGAAATATAATTTCTCATCCCCCACATAGGAACATACATTGTCCCCAATGTATAAAATGAGATTATTGAAAGTAAAGAAAGACATGTTTTGGAGTTTTTGAATGATTTTCTAAAAGGAAAAGAATATTTTTTTGTGTTTTTTAAATATTTTGAAAAATAAAAACTTGTTTTTGGGTTTTTGATTTTTGAGAAATATTATCAAAATGTACAAAATATACAACAAGGTTAGTTATGCAAATGAACTACTACTATGTGAAATGCATGAACTAATAAATATGATTAATACTAAATGCAAAGTGATGTATTACAAGTAATGCATGATCTACGCGCATGCAAGCTAAACTATATGTGTCATTTTGGAGTCTCGTTGTGGCGGTAAAGGCTAAGACATTGGCCCCTCATGGCGGTACCAACCACAAGAAAGTCTAAACATGACACCTAATATGCAACTAAGTGAGGTACAATCTTAACCTCCCCAAACCATTCGAGGCATAACCTCTAAGACTCAAAGGAGAATTGAGATAAAAAGGACTAAGATGCAATGCAAAGGTAAGGGAAAGAGTACGTATATACAAACAGAGGTTATGGTGAGGACTCCACCAAACTCAATGAAGTGGCGGATTTTGTTGGAACAATTCTTCGTTGACATTGTCCTTGCCACTTAATGCTCTTAATAATCGATCAAAGGCTTGGGCATAATCTTCGAACAAGCACAAGTAAGGCTTTGTCCATTTTGATACAAAGTAGACCCATATCCAATCCAACTTGGCCACGAAACTAAGGCCTTTGTGGTGCTTAAAACCAATCAAGTCACAACCTTTGTCAATAAAAGGTAGAAAACACTACTCATGCTCTTTTGGGGGCTTAAAATTTCTCCTTTCACCTTCACAAGTTTCCATGACACACAAACCCCCTTCATGGGTAATAAAAAAAAGTGAGGCGAAGGGTCTTTTTTCATCGTCATTATAAACATCCCAAGTAGGGGGAGGAAGAGTAGTTGGCTCATAATTTGCTTCACATTCATCCTCACTAGAGATTGAGTCTTCAAAGACGGAAAATTCATTCAAGTTTTCTATTACCCCATCCTCCATTTCTCTATTATCATTTAACTCCTCTTCCTTTGAAAATGCATCATAAAAAAGGGAGGTTTCACTCGAATATTTTATTTCACCACTCTCCATTGCCCCAGTATCATCAAACTCAATGTAAGAAAGGCTAATTGTCACACAAGAAAGAGGAGATGAAGGAGTCAAAACACTTTCTACACAATTAAGCATATACTCATCATCATCGTCACTATCATCCTCTATAAAAACTCCTCCCCAAGGGGAAGCATAAGTCTTTCCCATATCATTCATTGAGGGTGTGTGGCAACAAGCAAGAGGAAATGTCTCATTGTCATCCATCTTGCCATTTTCCTCTCGTTCTTCATCAAGCTCTTGGTCGGCTTGCAATTGAGCTAATTTAGTATCCAACATTCTCCCATGGGCTACAATTTCATTGAGAACCATGTCCCTTGCTTGGGCGTCTTCTTTCATTCACATAAGTTGAAAGATTAAACTTTGCTCATCAACTTCATAGTTGTCAACTTGTTGTGGGAAGAAAGGTGGTTGATTTTGTGGGTGGTTGTAATTAGTTTTGAATTGTTGTTGTTGTGGAGGTTGGACATGGGGGATTTCATAAGGAGAGACGGGGTAGTAGCTTGGGCTTTCATTATGTGAGATATAGGATGAGAATATGTTATCTTGCTCAACAAGCCCTGTACTCTCATGGGAGTCATAGCCAAAAGCTTCACCTTGCCCATACTCTTCGTGTTGAAAGTTTTGTGTCATCATTGAAGATTATGCAAATAAAAGAAAACTACTAACAAAGACACTAAATAAAAGGGTTAGAAATAACCGTGAGAAACAAAGTTCCTCAAGGCAAACAAGCACAACTAGAAAAGTCTAGAAAGCAAATCAAATACATCGCACCGTCCCCGGCAACGGCGCCATTTTGACACGGGTCGTTTTGATGTTTTAAATGATACTTATAACAAGACTTAGCACGGTGGCAAGTCAAGGTCGGTCCACAGGGACGGTGGGTATTCGATATGCAAAGTCAAAACTAGCTATGCTCAAGGGGTGTCACGATATAGAAATGGATTTGAAACTAATCTAAGGACATTGAGTAAATGCAAATAAGTAGGAAAGTAAGACTAAACTAAGATAATCAAATAACAAGCAATAAAAGGAAAGGCTAAGATCGGTGGATTCAAATGGGTAATTTGGGTTCTAGTCAGTCGGGTTCATAGTTAATGGGTAGTCAAACTTGAGCGCGGTGGATTGAGGCTCTCGATCTTACAATCCCTCCAATATACCGAACCAAGCTAGCTCTCGCGTAAACAAGGTCGATATACCAACTATATGCAAGTCCTAACATATTTTGAGGCTTTTGATCTTACGGAAATGTATAATAAACATGAATCATGCAAGTTTATCAAGCAAGCATTATATCAAACATGTGGTATGCATAAGTTGGAAGAAAGACAATTAATCAACAAATCAACCCAACAAACAAAGATTAACCCTTATTAAAACCCATTATCCCCCACTACTCCTAGATTAATCACCACTAACTACTTAACATGAGGAATATGGAAGAATAATATATAAAACTAAGACAAGACATAATGATTAGAAGGAAACAAAACAAGTAATGAAATGACAAGATTAACAAGTATATGAAAAGGGATTAAGAAGATATACCAACTAATTAAGGAAAAAGATGAACAATAAAAGAGGGAATCTTAAATAAAGGAGAAAACTTTGTCACCAATCTTCAAGTACAAAACCAAGAAATCCCATTACATGACTAGATCTAAAACTAATTAAAGAGTAATTGAGGAAAGATTAAACTAATTAGGAGGACTAATCTAATCTAATCTAACTAATTTAAGTCTAGGGTTTCGTGCCCTGTAATTACACAAGAGGGTCTATTTATAGGGTTACAAAATGGAGGAAAGATGGGCTTCGAAAGACTAAGTGGGATGAATGAGTCACGACCGTGAAAGGTGTCTCACGACCGAGACAAGGGTTTCACGACCGTGAGATACAAGTCACGGTCGTGAGATATGTGGCAGTAGCAGGTTCAAAATTCCTAACTAAGTCACGACCGTTAAACATGTTTCACGACCGTGAGCTGTGTTTCACGGCCGTGAGATGCGTTTCACGACCGTGAGCTGTGTTTCACGACCGTGAGCTGTGTTTCACGACTGTGAGCTGCTTTGCTCAAAAATCATCATTGTTTGGAAGGAATCTCACAACCGTGAGATGCACTTCACGCCCGTGAAAGGTCTTTCCTCCTTGTTCCCTTGATATAACTTTGTCAACTTCTCTCGGTTTAGCTCGCCTTGACTCGGGATGACTCGGGTACGCCAAGTAGGGCCCCCAATGGTATGTGGGGCCCCCTAGGACATGTCGTGGGCCCTCCGTGTGATGTACCTTCTATTCTATCGATAAAAATTAGGTAGAACTCGCCCCAAGTGACGGTTTACCTACAAAAACACGATAAAGCGAGAAATATGCTAGAAGAAGGTAAAACACGTAGAAACGCTCTTAGGGAGCGTTAAAGGCAAGCAAAACGAGGCAAAAGGGGGTGAAAAAGTATGGTGAAATGACACCATATCACTTATTGTGCCCTTTTTAGACCGAATATTTCTCATTGTAAGAAAATTTTATCTTATCTTTATTTTTATGCTTTTATATTTGCATGCATGATAACTAGATCCTAAATCATTAAGTTAATGTAATTTAATGAACTTATTAGAGGAGTCTAATTAGAGGTCTAGGACTTTCATGTGGTATCAGAGCTCAATTGTTACATGCATGTTGATTTTAAGCATTAAAATCGAGTTATACGATAACTTGAGTAAAATCTAAAATTTGTGTTAAAAATGGTTTGCACAAAATTTTTGATTTACATGCATACCTACTGACCTTAAAATGGTTGTGGTCAAATGTGGTAATTTTAGGGATTGATTTACTATTTATTTTGATTTATGGCATTTAAATCATGTTAACATGCATTTTTTATGTTAAAAGTTAACTAAAAATAGTTTCAGGTTGATTCTGGTCATGAAATTTTTATATGATCTCACATGCATGTTTTCAATACTGTATGTAAAATTTCGTAATTTTTAATTAATTTTTGCATGATTATTTATTTTTATGAGATAAAAGTTGATAAAGTGAGATGATTATGTTCATAAAATTGAAACGTCCTTTTCTGGTCTTGAAATTTTTTGGTACATTTTATAATATAATTTATATCATCTTTGTGAAATATATTAATTTGTTTCACTATTTTACTATATTTATTGGTTTTTATTTGATACAAGCGATAAATTTAAAGCTGTTTGTTCATAAAATTAATTCAAAATTGTTGGGGAAATATTTTTGGTTTTTGGAGTTACTGGAAATGTTCCAGAGTTTACAAAAAATTTTGTTTCAAATTTTTATGATGTTTATATTTTATTTTGGGATTATTTCATAAATGTTGTGATTAAACCTCTATATTTAGCAAATACGATCATATCAAACTAACTAAGTACAAACAAAATTAGTGGGGACTAATTTTGAGTTCTAAATCAGTTTAGATAATTAGTTTGAGCTTAAACGATTTAAGTGTTGATTATTGATTTTTTAATGGTTAAAAATCGATACAATCCATAAAAACGAGCTAAAATGAGCAAGATAAGTGTTAAGGGCGATTTCGGCATGATTTTTACAGCATTTTATTTATGTTTTTTTTGTTGAATGAATGAATGTCATTTATTTAAATTTTAATGCAAGTTGTACCTAGTATGACCTAGATTATTTTAATCAATATTACCCGTAATGTAAGGGAATACCGATTCAGTTGTAATTTTATTTGCGATCTCGTATCGCCATTTGTAATAATTTAATTTCATTTTCTAGATCAAATATATAATAGGAATTTTTTTGTATCTTTTTGTAATTAATTATTATGAAGACGGAGATTCCCGAAGTCGGTGTACCAAAAAACGGTGCCTTTTTTAAGCGTGTTCCATGAAGAGGCAAGTTGCCAAGGAGTTTGTTTCCGATTTTGTAACGTCTAGTTAATTATATTATCTAGGTGGCCATACTAGGATTTATTATTTGCTTGCTTTATGTTTTTCGCTCATGCTAAAATCGCCAACATGCATTTTTATTTCTCGATTGTCAATTCAACGTTATTCAAAATTCACCGATTTAGTTCACTTATAGGGAATTAATAACTAAATTGACAAGACCTCTCACATAACTTAAAAGAAATTGAGATTTAGCCTTACCAATTGAAGCACCTACGAACCCCGTGTTCATAAGGGAAACCACAACGTGGACTCTTTTTACCTCGGGTAAGTAGGGTGATGCGATCACATGCCTATATTGGGTTGGACTCAACGGGATAAGCGTTATCCCGGGACTAGGAGATGAATTTGGTATAATTCCGTCGACCGAGAGTTCTAGGGGTAGAATTAGTCAAAATGTTGACTTACCGTTTATTACATAAAAGTGGCATAACATGTTCATTTTTATCAAAAATGCGGGTCTCGGAATCACTTATATAATTTCGTGAGGGGTCATTATATGAGTGACTTGTTAAAATTGTTTTACAAGTGAATTATATATAAGCAATGAATGTTTATTTTCCGTTGATATTTATTTTATTCGCGCAATGACAAATATTTTATCCTTCTACAAACTTGTAAATCCGTTCAATCGTGGAAAGGAGTTTCCATTAATTTATATGGTATCATTTTTGATTGCGATTTAAATCTCCGTTTAAACCACCATAGCTAAAGACAAAATGATTTTTTCCTTTTGATCATCATATTCACCATTACAAATGTCTCTTATGAAGAGTATACGAATATGTCACACTTTGTCAAAATCATTTTGAATTTTTTAAAATGACGTATTCTTATTACAATGGTGCATCAATCTTTTTGCTTCAAAGAAAATATTTGTAATTTTTGGTATGTCGTCATAATGCTCCTTATCGAGGCTTACCTCAAAAGAGGCCAAATCAGTTGGGATGACTAGGTTAATCGATTTATTTGAAATCGTGAATACCAAATACCGTAGTCACTTCATGAAAGGTTTATTATTTATGAAGGTAAAACCATGAAGGAAATGAAGAATAGTTTTCGTAATAATTCTAATCTACTTGTCTAAATAGAGATTCATGAAAGTGAGTGGGAGCTATAAGAGGGATGTTTATATTCTTAATTGTTAAGAATAAGACGAGGTTCAAGAGTAGGTTGTCACGATGTTGGGACAAGGCAAGAAAAAAAAGGCAAGGCTATTTTGAATATCAAAGTCAACCCCAAGCAAGGTGTCGAACCCAACCTTTGATGATTCTACTCTTATAGTGTAGGACACAAGAAAAGAATCTGCCCCAAGTTTTCTGAAAAGTTAGAAATTGGGTGTACTATTTTCACCCATAATATCTATATGATCGACATTTATTTTGTTAAATGTAATTTTTGGGTATTAGATACCTATAATGGTTCTCATCAATGTATTCAATGCATATAATAATGATTCGTGCGACGACTAGCCATGATTAAATGTCGACCTACAAGGGAAATATAACTATTGTAGTTTTATTTCTATAGAGACATATAAAAATTATAATGTGCTCTATCTAGATTTGGATTTAGACGGTATACTTTAATAAAAGTTAGGGTTTTTCTACATGGTGCCCCTGTGTTTTTTCGAATTCTACGTGGTACCCCTTAGTTTTTAAAATTATCACTAGTACCCCTATACTTAGTAAACTACTAAAAATCGAGTTTTAAAACGGTTAGTTTTTACAAAGAAAATATGTTTATGATTGATTAAACGATATTTATGATAACGACATGCAAAATTATTGTCAAAAGATCAATGAAAAGTGCATAATATGTTATTATGTACACGACCTCTAAGTAAGAATATAGTATCAACCTTAGTGTACGACAGAAGTGTTTCACTTTTGTGAATAGAACAAGCGTTGTATCTTTTTATGCATGTAATTTGTCAATGGTTATGCCATACCAATCAAAGGTAATTATATTCTTAACCTAAACTAGAAATTACTTGTCATATAGATTGTAAAAGACTAAAAATTGGTGACCCTAATCTAATCTTAATTTGGGATTGTGTAGCACATAAGAGGCTAGTATTGACCAGTATCCCTAAAACATTTGATTTTGAATCGTATGGCGTGTGCAAATCTTGTATTCAAGGCAAGAAGATTCGTGCCCTTTTTATTGAAAAGGAAACCGAACTAGTGAGTTATTGGCCCTATTACATAAGATTATGTATGGTCCAATAACAAACACAACCAGAGATGGTAATGACTACTTCACTTTATTTACCGACGATTTAAGTAGATATTGTGTTTGATTCTACTTAATGAGGTTCTAAGAGAAATCTTTGAAAAATTCAAAGAGCTTCAATGTGAAGTAGTTAACCACCAAGAGTATTAGATCAAGTACTTATGACCAAATCGTAACTAGAAATATCTAAGTATTGACTTTGATTTTCACCAAAAGTATTGTGAAATAGTTTCACGAGTTAACTTCTCTTACACACATTATGATAAGGTGTTGTTGAATAGAGAAACAAAACCTTATACGATATGGTTTTGTCTTTGTCAAGTTACACTGAGCCACTTGACTAACCTTGGGCTTTTATTTTTTTGTCTGCTATTTCTTTTCCCACCATATCAAAGCACATTTAAAACAGTCGGATTTAATTTCATATACGATATGGATAGGTAGTGTACCTAATTTGTAAGTTATCCGAATGAAACAATTGCTCAATAATCCTACATTGACCACGAGAACAAAGCGTTTGTAGCTCGTGATGCTGTCTTTCAATAAAAATACGATTACTTCTTGATAAGACAGAGTGGGAGAAAATGTTTCAAGAGCCACAAACTGAGCATATGGTCCGGAAAAATTTTCCTCATTGTTTGTTCAGTAGTTGTTTCTACGAAACCTTGGAGGTCAGGTGAAATTTTATCACTCTTTAATAGTGATAAATTCGTCCTACTTTTAGAAAGTGACTCACCTGTGAATTATAAGAGACTGTTTCTAGTCCCAACTTCATGATATGGCTTAGAGTTATTCGATTCGTAATGAACTCCATGCATGATGGTCAGGTATGTGACCTGGTAAATTTTACTTGAAGAAGTACGACCTCTTCAGTGTAAATTGATTTTTAAGATTGAAATTTGCATGGATGAACATTAAAATGTTTTCAAAGATAAATTGATAGGCAAAGAGTTTGCACAAATTGCAATGTCGAAAATACTTAGCGATTGCAGCATAATAGTATGATGTCAATTGGATCTCAAGAACCACCTTCTTGAATATGATTCTAGAAGAGGTGGTATATTTTATATTCAGCTGTGGGTTCGTAGATCCTAATTATCCTAAGTTAATTTACAAGCTTAAGAGGATGTCTTAAGTAAGCACTAAAGAGTTGGAATTAGTGTGTCAATCATGCTATTATATATTTCTCGACATCTCGAGGTATTATGTTGATACATGAAGTTTAGTGGGAGTAATGTGGTTTTCATCAGTCTTATATGTGGAAACATATTGATCATTTTAGATGATGGAAGATTTTGAAGAAGTAGAATACATCTCTTAGATATCTTGATTTATGGAGATAAATCTAAAAGGATATTAGCATTAAGTCAAAATTCTTATGTTGATAAGATCTTTGACTAGTTCAAGGAAGTTGAACACATGATAATTGATTTCTTTTGCTTCCGTTGCGGGATCGATTATATACGCTGTGATGTATGCTCAATCCGACATTTTGCATGCTTTGAGCATGACAAGTTGTTTGCATTCAAATCCAAGCCAGAGTCACTGGATAGCCATAAAGAACATCCTTAAGTACTTGCGAAGGACTAAAGATATGTTCCATGTGTTTGGAATTTACAGTGAGTTGCGTGTAAAGGGTTACACAAACTTCAGTTTCCAAACTGATCAAGGTGATTTGAAATCACGAATTGGCTGTGTTTTATAAAAGATTTATCTGTTGGAAGAGTACCAAGCAGAAAGGACTATTGGAAAGGTTCCAATTAGGAGTGACATTTCCAAATATAAATGTCATGTATCCGCTGGAAATGTTCCATGCAGTTAATCATTGTGGATTTCACAACGGAAATGGAGTACATTGCATTATTTGTTGAGGCATATGAAAGTAGCATGGATTCGACAATACGAAGGGACTAGGAGTAGTTCCTACAACTGCATATCATATCCCATGATACTTGTAAAACAGTGGGAGCTACCTTTAGGCTAAGGGGCCTAAGTCTATATTCAAACTTAGACACGTACTCAGAAAGTTTGATGAAATATGGGATTACGTAGACAAAGGGAAATAGCAATCAGAAAGATTAGAAAGATGCAAGTATTACTAATCCATTAGCCATGCCTTTTGCAAGCTGAACATGATAGTCATGTGACAACACCAAAATGTGTCGTGTTTAGTAGTGTTTATTAGGTCCATTTAATGTAATTTTTACGGGTCGTTAGCATCGTTTTATGCTAACCTTATTCCTTGTAATTATGTTGTTATTTAGTATTTTTAAGTCAAATTTTAGAGTCAAGCCCGGAAGTAACAAAAGTCAAAGTAAAACCCGAGACCCGAGACCAAACCCGACAATTAGAGTGGGCTAGGAGCAAATTATCAATGCAAGAAAAGCAAGTCCAAAGGGTCAATGGATGTCAAGGTGAGACTAGCATTCAAAGGGGTCAACGAAAGTCAAGGCGAGCAATCAAGAGTTAAAACTGGCAGCATGAAACGCTGCCACCACGCCTGAACGCTGCCGACGTCCCACGACGCTGCCAGCGTCCTGGCCTGAGACAGGTGTTCCTTCATTCTCCGTCTTGTCATTTTGAGGCCCATTTCTCGATGGCCCTAGGTTTCCGGAGCCAAGGGTATAAAAGAGCCAGATTGTAGAGAGAGAAGGGCAAACAATTTTCCACAACAAAACACATTAGAATTCTCTCATATTTTTGGTTTTCATTTTGGCTTGTAATTTGTGTTGAACTTCATTTATTTGGGTTGTAATATTTGATTATGGGTAACTAATCTTCCATTTCTTAGTGTAATTGAAACAAGTTCTCATCTTTTAGCATTGTAAGACTATTGAACCTCTTCTTCTTTATTGATTACCATTTTCTCATGTTTAATTTCCATTGTTGAATGAATTATTGTTGAGACTAACCATCTTAGCAATTTTTTGTTTAATTAGTGCTTTGTCTAGATAAATTTGGTTAATTTGTCTTGATATTGTTGAAGCAACCTTGAAAGATTGCAACTTTGGTTTAAAAGTTGGAATCTTTTGAGTGAAATTTGGTTTATTGTGTAATTAGAACATGGTTTAATGTTTTTTTTTTTGGTGAAAATGTAATCATTAATCACACCTCAAAAGAGGTAACCTCTAATACAAAATTCAGTTTTGAGATATCTAATTATCTACAATACCACACATTACATCAAATAACCACCAACAAAACAAAACGTAGATGAGGCCTATACTTCTACAGAATTCAATATCACTTATTTTAACTCCCTTCATCAGCATTCCAGTTAGATGAACTTTATAATCCTGCTGCATCCGAGCAATCATAGCTTGAGGTCTAGTAACATAACCTTCAGCATAGCATGTATTTCTAACATGTCATACATTATACATAACAGCATTCACAAGTGAGCAGTACAGCAACCTCCTGAATCCAGAAACTCTTCTAATCCTCAGCATTTGACCAGCAGAAACAGGGTGCACCATACTCAGCTTCAGCCATCCAAGGAGCAGTTGCAGACAGCTCCTAACATAGTAACAGTCTTGAAATAGATGTTGATGAGATTCATTTCCATCCTCACAAATATAGCAGGTTAGTCTTTGAGAGATACCAAACCTGCTCAGTCTATCTAAAGTCATCAGTCTCTCCTGTTTCAGCAGCCATATAAAGAAAGCATGCTTCTGAATATTGTATCTATTCCAAGCTTCAGAGAACCACTGAACAAAATCAATAGTAACAGAACCTACAAGCCACTCATACCCTCTAGAAATAGTATAACCATCATCAGTCCCTAACCATTGTTGATGTGAAAAGGCCACCTTAAATCTATTCTTGATCTCACAGATTTTTCTCCAAGCCCAAGAAAAGTTATTCGATGGTTCATACTCCAGCCAAGGTTTACCTTTCAGATATATGTTGTCCACCCATTTAATCCACATGTGATCTTTCTTAATTACCAGCCACCAGACCAGTTTACCAATAGCAGCTACATTCCATATGCAGCTATCAATAATTCCCAGACCCCCTTGCTTCTTACCCCTACAGAGCACATCCCATGCCACTAGAGCTTTGGAGGAACACTCAGACCCACTCCACAAGAAACTCCTGCATAAGGCCTTGATTCTATCCATAATTCCCATAGGTAGAACAAAGATTTGTGACCAATAATTATGTATAGTAGACAAAACAGCCTTCACCAACACAAGTCTGCCAGCATAAGAAATTTTCCTACTATTCCACCCTCTAATTTTGGCCACCATTCTTTCCACCAGAACATGACAATCAACCTTAGATAATATTTTATGAGAACTAGCAACCCCAAGATATTTAAAAGGAAGATTACCTCTTTTGAAACCAGTGTAATTCAAAATAACATCCACATTTTCTGAACTTATGCCATTCAGCATAATCTCAGATTTCTCAGAACTGATGTGCAAACCAGAAGCTTCAGAAAAACAGGTAAAAGTTTCTTTTATGACTACAATAGAGCTTAGATCCCCTTTACAGAACAGAAGGTCATCATCAGCAAACATAAGATGATTCAACTTAATCCTGCTACATAAAGGATGGAATCTAAACCTAGGCAAAGCACTAGCTTCCTCCAACAGTCTACTACGATACTCCATACAGATAGTGAACATGATAGAAGAGATAGGGTCACCTTGCCTTAGACCTATCTTACCAGGAAAAAAGCCATCAGGGGAACCATTGATCACAACAGAGTAGGTAGGGGAAGTCACACAGCACATAATCCAACCAATCAGCTTAGGGGGAAAATTTAAATGTAGCAACATATCTCCAATAAAGTCCCATTCAATAGAGTCATAAGCTTTCCTCAAATCAATCTTCATCAAACATCTAGGAGAAACACTTTTCCTAGTATACAATCTGACAATATCCTGACTTATTAGAATATTACCCATTATACTCCTACTCGTAATAAAAGCAGCCTGATTAGGGCTAATGACATTACCAAGGCCAATAGAGACTCTCTCACAAAGGATTTTAGAAATGATCTTATAGAGTACATTACAACAAGCAATGGGTCTGAATTGAGTAACATTGATAGGATGCTCAATCTTAGGAATAAGAACTAAATTGGTAGCATTAATCTGTTTAAGAAGCTTACCTGTGTGGAAAAAATCCTGAATAGCATGAATAAGCTCATCCTTCAACACCTCCCAACCAGCTTTAAAGAAGCAACTAGTATAGCCATCAGGTCCAGGACTCTTGTCATTTGGAATAGAGAAAACAATTTTTTTAACCTCCTCCTCACCAGGAATCCTACACATCCTCTCCCAAAGATCTTCTTCCACCCTACTTCCTTTCTGCACAATATGAGGAAAAAAACAAGAAGTACCCTTAGAACTCCCCAATAGATCTTTGTAGAAGTCAACAAATGCCTGAATAATATGATCTGGCTCTTTACAAACCACTCCCGTCATAGATTCAATGATGAGCACTTTATTCCTAATTTGTCTTTGTTTGATAGCCTGATGAAACAAAGAAGAGTTGGTGTCCCCTTCCTTAGCCCAGGAACACTTAGCTTTTTGACTAAAAAATTCCTCACGAGCAGCATCCAAGAGAAGAAAACTTTCCCTAACTTGATGTTCAGCATCCATGAGTCTTACATTCCCAGGATCACCTTGTAATATAATATGGCTTTCCTGAAGGATCTTAAATGCAATGTCTGCATTTCTTTCAATATCAACATATAACTCCTTATTAAGCCTTTTAAATCGCACCTTCATATTCTTCATTTTCTTCACAACTCTGAACATAAAAGAACCATGAACATATTGTTGCCACCCAGCTTTCAGAAGACAAATAAAATCAGAAGACCTTGTCCACATATTAAAGAACTTGAAAGGTCTTCTGTTGGTTAACTTCACCTCACCATACTCAATAACACATGGGCAATGATCAAAAGAGCCTTCAGGAAAGAAGTGAGCAAAGTATTCAGGCCAACTATTACACCAATTATCATTAATAAGAACTCTATCAATACGACTAAACACTCTCTTATCACTAGTCTGCTTATTATTCCAGGTGAAAAAGGCTCCAGTTGTTTTCATATCTTGGAGTTCACACAGAGTAATAGCATTCTGAAAAGGTACCATTTCACTATCTCTAACAGCCTGCCCAATCCTCTCATTAGGATAGAGAACATTATTGAAATCCCCCAAAACACACCAAGGCTCAGTCCTAGCCAGCCTATGTAAACTATCCCAAAGCTCCATCCTATCCTCACTCCTATTGAAGCCATACACATAAGTTATATAAAAAAGATGACCAGTCACACAATCAGTCACCTTCAAATGAATAAATTGAGCACCACACTCCAACACTACCACCTGAACCTTATTACTCTTCCAAATAACCCAAATCCTAGCATTCGAATGAAAGCTAGCATTATGACAAATAGACCAATTATGACAAAAATTAGACATAACTCTATTCAGAGAACCAGGTTTTACTCTGGTCTCTAGGAGGCCAAATAGTTCAATATCATGATGATGCAAAAACCATTTTACATCTTTCTGTTTCTTGATACTATTGAGCCCCCTAATGTTCCATGCTCCAAACTTAGTCATTTGGAAGCACAGACACAAAGCCACCCCCTTTGTCCACCAATTCAGAACACCCAGACAAAGCAGCATTAAAATTCATCATAAAATTCACATCCTTATCTTCAGGCAACCTAGATTCATGCCTAGTTATTTTAGAAATAATCCTAGCAGGAGTAAAGGTCAAAGTCTGACCACTCTGAATAGGAGTAGTCAGCAAAGAACTATTACCCACTGCAGGCATAGCTTTAGTACCCCCACTTACAGGCAGAGCAGGGAATTCTATGGGATCAACAACAGAAGTTTGAACCTCCTTCTTCTGCCAAACCTGCTTCTGCACAGCATGTATAACAGGCTTCTTCTGAACCCCATGTCCTTTCCTACACACCTTTTCACTGTGCCCAACTCCACTACAATTCTTACATATGATTGGCAACCAATCATACTCAATACAGACACAGATCTCCTTGCCTTGCTCATCATGAAATTGAATCTGATCAGGAAATTCCTGGTCAATTTCCACCTCCACCATGACCCGCGCATAACCCAGGAAAGTCCTTTGAGTAGTAATGTCTTCAATGCTCATGAATTTACCAATTAGCGCCGCCAATTTCTCCAAACACTTAGTCCCCCAGAACTTTAAATCCAGACCAACTAACTTAACCCAGATAGGAACCCGTTTCACCGAGACCTTTGTAATCTTAACATTGGGATCCCATGATCGTACAATTACTGGCTTTCCATCAAACAACATCATTCCTCTAGACAAAACAAGGCTAGAATGCTCCATACTGGCGAACCTAACTACAAAAAGACCATTAGGTAGAAAAGATACCTTTGTGATACTATAGTCCTTCCAAACACGCCGTAAATACCCTTCCAATACTCCTTTTGGGGGATTAGCACCCATAACATATCCATATACCGCCGTTGACCAAAAATCAATCTCCTCCTGGACATCAGCAATATCAAGCTTTAGGATAGGTTTCGGGATACTTGCCACCACTTCTGTTTCCACCACCTCCGTTTCATTAATAGTAGGCAGTTTTGAGCTAGAACTGCTACCATTGTCTTTCTTTTTTGACCGATTGACAACCTGCTGCCACCCACCTTTCTCAACACCTTCTTTTGATTTACCTACTTCTTCATTTTCCTGTCTAAGAGCATGAAGAACATCCTGCTGTATTCCAACTATCTCCTTTGTTCGTTGGGCAATATTCGTGGCAATATGTTTGTTCTTGTTAATTTTTGGTGACATCCTAACAAATATTAACTACCAATTATACTAAAAGTATTAGATTGTTTATTAATACCAATGTCTATTATTTTACTACTGAATTTAATATAGAAGAATGAGATTTAAAATTGATTTTGGCCTTTGCACAAAACCCTAGATCCCCAAAGTTGGAACTTTCTCTGTCCAACTTTCTCTCTCATTCTCTTCCACAAAATTTTCACTAAATTTCGTGACTTTTTTATGGTTTAATGTTTTATTACATGATTCTAGCTTGTTTCTTTGGTTTTGTTCTTAAAGCTTGCATCTTTGATTTGGGCCCATGTTTTAATGGGTGTAAATTGGGTTGTAAAGGGTCATCCTTGGTTGATTTAATCCTTGTTGACTAATTTCTTGGAAACTTGTATTAGATAATTAGAGAAGAGAGGAAAGGAAGAGTTTTTACTTTGCTAATTGTTGGGAACTTGGGAAAATTACACTAAGATGTTTCTCTATATTTGAATATTTGAATCTTTAGTATTTGTTGGTTATTTTAGACTTGTTAATGAATTTCTCCAATCAAACTTTCTCCATATATGTATTCCTACATGTTTTTGCCATTGTTAATATCATAGTTTGTAATTAATTTAAGTTTGTGTCTTAATTAGTGTCTTAATTTGCGATTAGAGTAATTAATTAGTAATTAGTTTTGTTAATTGGTTTTTAGCAAGAGTATAGATTTGTTAATTTAGTTAGTACCTGTGACACCCTCAAATTTGCGGAAAGAAAAAAAAAATTATTTAAATACATAAAAGATAATAAAACATAACGAAGGTGTCATAAAATAAAAAGGGTCATTACAAAACGAAATAATATTATACAAAATAAATTATACAAGACGGGAGACATATCTCCCGTATAAATACGGAAATAAAAGAGTGTATAATAATATACAAACTATGAACCGAATATAGGTCCAAGGTAAATACTTCGCTCGCTAGCTCGTCAACGTACCCCAAAATATGCATCACCACCTGTTCGACCGCATTAAATATAAACACGGAAGCCACAGTCAGTGGTGAGTAACTCCGAGTTCTCCCAGCCACGAAATGTCGAGTTTAATGAAACATGAATAACATAAAAGCAATGTATATGGAAAATACAAAACTTAAACATATATGATATGCTTTTCATGTTATGAAACAATTAACTAACATATAACCTATCATATGAAAGCTATCATGTGAAACCGATAATAAAATATAACAAGAGGTAGGGAAGCTGGTATGCTAGCTCAGAGGTTACCCTGTAACGTGGCCATGATACACTCAAACCCTAATCAACACGTAATCATGTGAATCAGTTAACAATCGGTAATCCAAACTCTATCAATCTTAGCCGGCTTGCATCTCACCTTCTAAAACTCATAGAATCATACAAACATGAAAGACCAATACTTCTACAAACAGGCATAAGTTCTTAGGACAGTCAATAGTCGACTTCTGTAACTCGAGGCTATACCACAAGGTAGGAAAACATCCTAGTCCTAGACTGATCAGACCTAGCGACAACAGCTATTCCATTCCCCGTCCCATGACATAACCGTCTATGAGAAACTCTACTAGGCGACCCCCTAAGCAGAGATGGCTAGTACTTAAGCTGGCTCCCTCCCAAAGCGGAACTCTTAGGATGCCATGCCCCGACTTGGAGATAAGCCCCCCAGGCCGTGACACAAAAGCTATCAAGCTTTGAACTCCATATGCTCGTTAAAGATAGTACGGCCTATCAATGTCGTGGTCCAAGCTCTCATTTAGAATTAGCATGGTCAATACGCCATATACTCATAATTCTCTATGGGTACTTAGTCAACACGACACCAACCATATAATAAAACAGTCACGGGAAAAACATCCTATCATGTGACTAATTGCATATAAATCATAATCAACTATCATATCGCCTCATATCTACTAAGCTAATTCAATAATTAAATAAAACCTTACTTGAAGACAAATCCCCGACCCGAGTCCCGCGACTGGTCATCAGTCAAAACGGGGCTGACTAGATCTTAGTTTGACCAAACCCGTTTGGTCAAACCGGCTAGAAACAGAGTCTTTATCACATAGACTTAAACATAAAAATCAACATATTCATTACATGTTATTTTATTAACTTCTAACATGTGAATTGTTAAATCATACAAAAACCCGCTTGACTTAAAGGATATAAATTTAAACTACGATCTCGTCTTATAATTTCTAACATGTGAGAAATAATAATTTTTATGAAAAACCTTTTTAATTAAATATTTTACTTATTAATATTTCCCACTTGCTAAATATTACAAAATACAATAAAAATGACGATAACTCAAAAACCGTCACAAGTCCCAAGTGGGACCCACGGGCTGATTTTTGGGCCAACATGACACGGCCTGGACTGGGCCCCACGGACAGATTTGGGCCTGTTTTAGCCTTTTTAATGATTTTACTAAAAACCGTTTCTAATTATTTCCCGCATGCTTTAACATAATTAAAACCCGTCAAAACAACAACATAACAATCAAACATCGACACAACCCAAAGACCAAAACCCGGACCCACCATGAACCAGCCCAGACCGGCCTGGACCGGGCCTGAACCGGCCTGAACCGGCCTGGTTTGGGTCCGGTTCACAACCCCATTTCCGGCCACCACCACCTTTCACCCCAAATTGTTTCTTACATGTTTTAATTAATCAAACAACCATTTAACCATCCATCATACAAAAATCATTATTATGAAAACTCATCCAAATTCATCAAAAACAACCAACATGTTATAAATTCATAAAACACAATAATAACCACTACTTAACATGTTACTAACTAAAAATCATAAAATCATAATAATATGAACAAAACTAAAGATGAACCAAAAACTAAAGAAAACAAAAGCTATGTAACATATATCCGTCGAGTAACTCGGAATCGTTACCTTAGCTAGACTAGTCAATTAGCACCAAAATAAGAAGTATAAACCAAGAAACCCTCCTACTAATCTTCACCCAAAATATACGAGTCTCCAAACTCGTCTTCGAAATCTTCCCCTATAAGAAATAACAAGGAAAACATAATTAGAACAAAAATATGATTTTCCATAATTAAAGTGTTGAAAACGATTTTGTCGGAATTGAAATAAAACCGTACGTGAAGATGGGGAGCGAAGAGGAGAGTCTAGAAATATAAGTTAGGACGGATTTAATTAAGAAATGAAGATTTTATGAAGGTTTTGCTCAAGAACGATGAAGAACAATTGAAGAACACGAAGAACAATTGAAGAACGATAAAGAAAGTGATATTTTGATCTTAATTTGATTTGTTGAAAAATGAAAAGTTGTTAGTGAGTAGTGGAGTGGTGTGGGTGCCGTGTACATATAGAGAGAAAAGGATGTCGGGTTTTGAAATTGTTGTTACGTAATTGACTCAGGTTGATTAATTATTTTACGGTAATCGATTAAATATAATTAACGATTAAGTTAATTACATCAAATATCTAGATATTATGATATTATAATCCAAAGAAATGAAAATATCAAGCCCTATTAGAGGACTAAAGGAGCCGTGTGGTATGGTGAGCAATCGGTCTGTTTTTGAGCGATTTGCGTAATCTTCGTTGACGGATCGATAAAGTAAATAAATATCTAGATATTATGATTTGTTTAATCAAAACAATTAGAATATCTAATGGTGAGTGGAAAACGATGACATGGGCGGGTGACTCATGCCAAAGTCGAGTTTCGATTTTGTTTCGGGATTTGCGATGACTCGGGAATAGTTAAATGACGTTCGGTTAAAACCGTAAAAGTTATTCCTTAAATTCCGAATAAATTCAAAATAATTATATTAAATTATGATAAATCTTAATAAATCTAAATAAAAATAAATCAAAAAATATTATTTTTTTAAATAAAATTTCGGTCTTCAAACTTATGAGGCGAGTCGGGAAAAAGTCAACGGAAGTCAAAGTTGACTGAAAAGCCGAGAAAAGTCAAAGATGACTTAAAAGTCAAGAAAAGTTTAGGACGACTTAAAAGTCACGAAAAGTCAATGACGACTTTTAAAAAGTCAAGAAAAGTCAAAGACGACTTAAAAGTCAAGAAAAGTCAAAGATGACTAAAAACGGTCTTTTCATGAAATCTCTCAAAAATTCCAAATACGAACGCGGAATTTCAAAATACGACTCAAAACAATAAATTCTATTTTAAAAACTTAAGTTCTACTGAAAAGTGTTAGTAAATATTTTTACTAGAAAAATTGTGTACTTTTCGGGTTGTTACAAAATTAAGAAAATATTTGTATTTTGTGGTAAAATTTTGAAACGAGAATAAATATAAAACATGAATCAAGATAAAGAAAAACAATACTCGCTCTATCTCAGTCAATGGTTTACAATTACTCTATATACGATTATTAATGTAAAGACAAAAAATGAGTTTACAATTATTAAAAAAAAATCAAAAGCAACTTGAAGTGAGGTGAAAGTGTAATGGCCCCACTCAAAAGAGTTAGTTTATTTACTAGAAAATAAAAGTGTAAACTATTGACTGTAAACACCTAAAAAAACTGTAAACAATTGACCGGAATGGAGTGAGTATAATATCTTAACCCTCATTAAAAAAATGATATCTAATATATCGTTTATTTATATTTTAAAACCCTTACAAAAATGTGAATTTCAAATTTACAATAATAATGGTACAAATAACAAATTATAAACCCAAAATTATTAATATGAATATTAATATTAATAATGAAAGAAAAAAAATAAAGGATTAATTGATAAAAATACTCTAAACTATGGGTATGCTGCTCGAAATATTCTAAACTTTATTTTGATTACCAATAAAATCAACTATTGCCCCCTCCACTTTAAATAGAATTAGTGTTTTGTTAACTTATTGTAGCACGTCATTTTTTATGCCCCATTTGTTAGTCTTTATCTCCTTTTTTTTAGTCTTCATCTTCTTTTTTACCGTTTCTTTCTTCCTTCTCCATTCTTCATCTTCTTCATTTACCAATTTTTTTTTCCAAATTTTATCTCTCTCTTCCATTTTTACTGTAATTTATTTACAGAATTTGTTTTCGCAGTATACTTTTCACTCAGTTTAGTACATTTTTCTCACCTTTTTCCATTTGGATGCTCTTTGCTATTAACCAACAAAATCTCTTCCTTAACAATGCTCTCCCTTACTAACCCTATAAACTCTCAATTTAAACATATTTCTTCGATTATTGATGATAATTTGTATGTAAAACGAGTTATGAGTACATAGTACATTTGGAAAAGGAAGCAAGAGGGGTAAAATGGTCAGCACTGTTATGAGTAAAATGCGTATTGCGAAAAGCAACACCCTTTATTTACAGTTTTGTACATACATTTCTTCAATATTTAATCAGTATTACAATAATATCTCTCTATCATACACAAAACAATTTAAACAAGCTAAACAACAAGATTAAACAAAAAAATTCTGAAAAACAAAATCCATATTTACCACGAAAGTAGCGTTAAACAGGTGTGCAAAATCATGTGCCATTAAGTTGGCTCTATCCAAAAAGCAATGGTCTATTGGTTTCTAAAACCTACTTAACAACAAAATACTATGACAATCCTCACCATAGCACAAATCAGGTCTTTCACAACTGCTCAAAGCAATATGATCATGAAAGAGTTGGAAGGACCCTTGCTTTGCGACGCTTTTCACAAATTGATGGACAAGATCCGCTTGCTTCTGCTCAATATCCACAAGATCCGCCGAAAGTTTGAATCTGGAAGTTGTTGATTGTGAAAGTTGATCAAAATAAGGTTTTCGACATATGAAGATGATGATTTTGAAGGATTTGGTGTGATGAAAGGTATTTGGGTTATTGTAGGCACTAAAATTTTATTTAGTGTCGAAAAAATAAAAGAAATTAATTATTTTGAGTTAATAATAAATTTTCAACTCAATTTAATTATTTTACCCCTTTTAAATCAAATTTGGGTCATTCCGAGTTATTCGGACCCATATAAAGTCAATTTGGGCTAATTTCGCAAATAAGCCCAATAAATAGGCCCACGATAGAAAGCCCAAGAAAGCCCAAATTTTCCCTATAAATAGGGGAAAGTTCATTTCATTTGAAGGAGAGAAAAAAATCGAAGAAAGAAGGAAGACGAAGAAATTCTCTGAAATTCAAGTGAAATTCATCGTAATCAGTCAACAAGCACAACAAATTCGTGCCGCCTGCGCAAGAAAACTCAAATATTCAAACCCAAATACTCAAACATTAAAGAGAGACTCAAGTCGTTCGATCCTCTCAAGAATACAAGTCAACGTCGCGCGTAGAATGTATACACCCTCTACACGCGCACCCTTACGTGGATCGCGTTTGCATGCAAATTCGTCATTACAAATTTGGTGAACCCGACGTGAACATCTCTACCTCTCATCTCTTCTACTTTACAAGTCAAGTCTACTACAAGAATATGTCTACCAAGCAGGACATATCACCCATCGCTTCCAAGAAGACCTACGCAGTTATCCTACAGGGAACTCTCAGTGCAGTACTGATACCTCTCAATCAAACTACGCAATCAGAGAGCATCTGCACCACGGGAATCGCGAAGATAGATGTCGTCAATGACGCTGCTGCTAGTCTGCGCTCTACATGCGTCCCTACCAGGTCACGCAAAATCTCCATCGCCTCTATAGCTGCTGCTGCTACAGCTATCATTGCTGCCTCTTCTCCTTCAGCCAAGGAAAATGAAGCCACTTCACGTGAGGATACTAGAAGTACCAGGGTCGACAATAAGACCTCTCCTTGCAAACTTAAGGCAATGCTGAAGAAAATGGAAGCCTCCACTCCTACCGTCGAGGAACAAGTCCAAACCATGAGTAATCTCCTCGAAAAGATGATGAAGGAAAACGAAGAAAAGAACAAGAAGATCGACGAAGTTCAAAAGGAGGTGGTGGAGCTTCGCGAGCAGAAAAGTTCAAGTGAGCACACAAATTCTGACAGGGATGATGATACCGACAAGAATAATGACAAAGATGATGGTGGAAAAACTTCTGGGAATGAAATTGGAGCCTTCACTGAAAAGCAACTCCAGGAGTTGATAGCCAATACAATCAAAAGTCAGCTAGGGGATAGATCGACCAGCAGCGAGCGCTAAATTAAGCATTATACGAAGAGGATTGACGGCTTGCGCATGCCTCATAGTTATCAGCCTCCAAATTATCAACATTTTGACAGAAAGGGAAATCCAAAGCAACACATTGCCCACTTCTTTGAAACATGCAACAATACTGGAACGGATGGTGATCTTCTAGTCAAGTATTTTGTGCATTCCCTTAAAGGAATTGCGTTTGAGTGGTACATGGATTTGGACCCTGAGTCAATCGATAGTTGGGTCGCATGGAAGATGAGTTTCTGAACAGATTCTACAACACCAGGCGTATCGTGAGCATGAGCAAACTAAAAAATACCACTCAGTGGGAGGATGAACCTGTCGTCGACTACATCAATCGATGGTGCGCATTGAGTCTGGAATGCAAGGATCGCTTAAAGGAAACGTCAGCAATTTAAATGTGCATCAACGGGATGAGCTGGGATATTCTCTACATCTTAAAGGGAATAAAATCAACAAGCTTTCAAGAGCTCGCAACACGTGCTCATGACATGGAAATTACAATCAAAGGGCGTGGCAAACCTTGATCAACTTCTTCCAAGGCGCCTAGTGAAAAGAAGGAGTTCAAAAAGACAGATAGAGGCTCCGGGTCTACAGGGAAGGAGACAATGGTTGTCGAAACCAACAACACACCCGTTAAGATCTCATCAAAGCCTAAGAATGAAAACAAGAAGGAGTCATTTACTTACAACTATCAGCAGAACAAGCCTACACTAAAAGAGTTACAAGCTAAGAAGTACCCTTTCCCTAACTCTGATTTGTCAGGAATTTTAGATGACCTTTTGGAGAAAAAAAGTCATACAACTGCCGGAGTCCAAGAGACCTGACTAGGCAAAGACGACAAGTGATCCCAACTATTGTCGCTATCACAGACTAGTAAGTCATCCTCTTGAAAAGTGTATAACCCTAAAAGAGAAAATCATGAAGCTCTCCAGAGACGGAAAGATTATCCTTGAATTGGATAAAACAGTAGCTACAAATCAAACTACTACAGTCTTCGAAAAACATGAGGAACACGGGGAGCCAATGATGCATCACGAATGGGATGTATGCATGTTGCAATTCGGGAGACTTGAGCCTATAGCTATATGGTTTCAAAAGTTATCTTCGTCGCCACCTCTAGAAGCAAGATTAGCTCTACAAAATGAGAAGAATGCAGATGACGATGATGAAGGATGGACCTTAGTCACACGTAAGAAGACAAAGAAACATGTGTGGCAAGCAGTTGAACAAGTCCATCATCGAAGAAAACAATCAAAGAAGACGAAATCCCGCATGTCTGATGGGGAGAAGAACTTTATGACAAAGATAAAACCACTTGTCTTGCCTATCAATCTGCCTAAGCAAGGACCGTTGAGCCATGTTGCTCTTGAAGAATTCTTTCCAAAAAATTTCTTGAAAAATGTGACTGTGTTGATGAACGGTTTTTGTCGCGCACCGCTCAAGCAAAAACAATTTATAAAACCCAACTAATGCGATAGTAGAAGTCGGGGTCGAACCACAAAGGATGGAGGGGTCAACTACAAGCTTGAATGTGTCCTATTCTAGCCTAACAAGAATTTAGTGAGGGGACTAAAAACTACTAAACGCAACAAATTAAAAGCAACAATTAAAAGCAAATAAAAACAACAAATAGAGCCTAAAACAAGAAAGATTGGATTTTTATCGAATAAGAAGGAAAACTAGGGTGAGTGGGTTCATATGGGTAGTAAAGTCGGGTGAAAATGCCGGGTTTAATAGTTGAAGTGTCGTCTAGTCTAGGAAAGTGAATCGAGGCTATTGGTCTTACAATTCCTCCTCAAACCGACTCTAACTAGCTATCGCGTCACTAGATACGGCTTGCCAAACTAGCGGTTCTACGAAAGACCACGACTTTCGTTCTTATGGTAATCGAAACAAACGAGAGAATCATGCAAACTCAAGTAGGCATTTCATCAAACATGTTATAAGCATAGCATGGAGACAAGACAATAATCAACTATTAACCCCAACAAGAACACATTAACTCATACTAGAGCCCATAATCCCCCACATAACCCTAGCAAGATTACTACTCACTCATATTCAAAGGAAATTCAATATTAACTAAGGATTGCAAAAGGAAATCATCAACATTAAGCATCTTCTAATTAACAATGAAAAGATAACAAGAATTGAAATGAAAACTTAATTAAAGACAAGATTAAGTAAAGGAATTATACCAACTTGGAAAAAGATGAGAACTTTGATATAATAACCAAGATTTTGTCACCAATCTTTGAATACAAACCAAGTTCCAACACTAAACCAAGTTGCAATTACTAATTAACCAACTAATTTGCTTAGTTATGGAAGATTAAAAGAAGATTAAATGCTAATTCTATGAGATTTTCATATCTAGGGTTTTGTACCCTCTAATTACACAAGAGGGTCTATTTATAGGTTTAAAAAATGGAGGAAAGATGGGCTTCGAAAGACTTCATGGACTGGCAAAGTCACGACCGTGAAAGGAGTTTCACGGTCGTGAAAGCAGTCTCACGACCGTGAAACAGCAAGTCACACTCGTGACATAAGTGGCAGGGGCAGGGTCTTCTTTCACGAACAAGTCACGACCGTGAAATGAGTTTCACGATCGTGACTTCACTTTCACGACCGTGACTTCACTTTCACGACCGTGAAATGAGTTTCACGGCCGTGAGCTGAAATGCTCGAAATCCATCTTCTTGGAAAGGCATCTCACGACCGTGAGATACCTTTCACGCCCGTGAAATGCTTCTTTTCCCTCTTCTTTTGCTTGACTTTGTTGCTTCCTTCCCGGTTTCGCTTGCCTTGACTCATGAGGGCTTTGGCGCATCGAGTAGGGCCCCCCAAGGGTATGTGGGGCCCCCAAGGTATGTCGTGGGTCCTCCTAGTGATTCACCTTCTTCTTTGTCGATCAAAAGTAGGTAGAAATCGCCTCAAATGACGGTTTACCTACGAAAACACGATAAAAGCGAGAAATATGCTAGAAGAAGGTAAAACACGTAGTAACGCTCTTAGGGAGCGTTAAAGGCAAGCAAAACGAGACAAAAATGGGTGAAAAAGTAGGGTGAAATGACACTATTTCAAGTGTGTACAATCTCACCTGCAGCAGGACATGATGACAAGGAAAAAGTAAAGGAAAATGAAGCTGGTAATGCGGTACCATCACAACAATTGCTATCTCGCACTCAAAAGGAAATTGAAGTTGTAGAGGCTCTCGACGCCCTTCCCGCAAATATGGGGTGGCGACAAATCTTTCACCTGCCAAGAGAGAAGCGTCAGATGATCCTCTAAGGACTTGATAAACCAGAGCTTTACGCTGGAAAGATGAAAGATCTGGAAGAACCTGCAGAGCAGTCAACGCAATGTGTCTCCTGCAATGCAGCCTTGTCCTTCTCGGATGAAGATCTGCCTCTTGTATCCAAGCCTCATAATAGGCCGCTTTATGTGTTAGGCTATATTCATGGACAAAAAGTCAATCGAATCTTAATATATTGAGGCTCAGTAGTTAATCTTATGCCAAAAGCAACCATGAAAGAGCTAGGGATCACAGTTGATGAACTTTCCAGTAGTCGAACAGTAATTCACGGTTTCAACTTGAATGGAGAACAAGCTATTGACATGATTCTCGTAAAACTTAGCATGGGTGATTTGTCATCAGAAACACTCTTCCATGTCATCGAGGCCTAGACATCGTTCAAGCTGTTATTAGGTCGACCATAGAAGCATGAAAATGGAGTTGTTGCATCAACCCTCCATCAATGCTTGAAGTATTATCGCGGCGGTGAAATGAAGATAAACGGAGATGTCAAGCCTTCCACTAAGGCGGACTCTTTCTTCGCTGACACAAAATTCTTTGAAGATAATGGTACTTCTAGCGAGTTCATGCCAACCACCATCTCTTCGACTGGAAAAGAAGGTAAACTGAAGGGAAAAATCAAAAACAATGTTGCTACGAGTCATGTTGAAGAAAAGGACGTCATTCAAAATATAGACAACGCAAAGAAATCAAACATTCCTGTTACATCACACAAGAAGCAAGAAATATCAAAAAAGTCTAACTCGTCAGTATTGCGGTATATTCCCAAGTCTCGCCCCAAAGAAGGGGATAGTCCTTTTGCTGAGTGTCGAACAAAGACAGATCTTAAAGACATAAGTAAACCAAGTCCACTAATCAAGCACGAATGGATTGCCAAGGTCACCACACCTCTCCCAAGTTCAACCCAAGCAAAGGTTGTGAA
The DNA here is from genome assembly GCA_022085475.1 of Heliosperma pusillum. NCBI lineage: Eukaryota > Viridiplantae > Streptophyta > Magnoliopsida > Caryophyllales > Caryophyllaceae > Heliosperma > Heliosperma pusillum. The sequence goes on from JAIUZE010070422.1 coordinate 111,053, forward strand.
ACCTCCTCCACCTGGTTTTGTGTGTTCGTCGAACCAATTACCAAGTGAGCAAAAAATGGGAATATTTGATTCCAACGCATACAAGCTACTTGCAAAGGCAGGTTACGACTTTACAAAACCAACTTCGCTTGGAAAAGTTATAGAAGTCGAACCATTTGGTCTTAACAAAACGCAACATGAACTGTTCAAACAAGAAGGAACCTTTATAGAGACTAAAGCAGGGTTTGGCTACAAGTCTCCCGCACCCGTAAAAATTAGCGCGCGTAGGAACCGAAACATTACATCTTCACAACATATTACAGTGGAAGAGGCTGAGGAGAACAAAGCAAAAGACATTAGAAGATCACCAACATCTTCTGTCTTTGACAAGATAAGTCCGCCTACACGAAGAGCTCGTCCTTCTGTCTTTAAGAGGTTGGGAAGACCGAATACTACAACAAATCTTCCTTTCGCCTTCACTCCACTGGATAAACGAGGTGCAAGTGAAGTTAAGTCGTCAACCCTGCCATATACAAGAATGAAGGGTGCATTACGCGATCGTTTGGGTGTTTCTTCAAAATCGGTCTTCACTCGTTTAAGAGCGTCCAAAAACGATAATGGTAACACTTTTTTGTTCTCAACTTATGTGGATGAAAAGTATGAAGACATAAGCATAAGTGATGACTTGAGAAGCACAATACCCTCTCACATGAAGCGTCTGGAAGTAGTGGACATCATCCAATATGAGCCACTAAAAGCACGGAGGCGTGTATTAATTCTCCTGCCAATCCTCAAAAAATGATGAAGAGTCTAAACCTTCATCTTCACAATCTCGTGATTCAAAAGACTTGGAAGTTGCGACGTCTTATCATATCACTGCAGAAGATATTCCTGATGACAACAAAGAGGAAGAGGCTGACAAAGCACCTGAAACACTTGAAGACGGAGTACAATCAACTGTAGATGATTTAAAAGAACTCAACCTAGGGACTGCTGAAGATCCTCGTCCAATATACGTTAGTACTCTGTTGACTCAAGAAGAAGAATGTGAATACTACAAGTTGTTGAACGAATACAAGGACTTATTTGCTTGGAGCTACAAGGAAATACTTGGACTAAGCCCCAAAAGTTGCAATCCATCGCCTTGCAATTAGAAAAGGCGTCAGTCCTAAAAAGCAATCTCAGCGTCGCTTCAGGCAGGAGCTTATACCTGAAATAGAAAAAGAAGTTAATAAACTAATTGAAGCCGGATTTATCCGAGAAGTCAAATATCCTACATGGATAGCCAACATTGTTCCAGTCATAAAGAAGAATGGGCAACTGCGTGTTTGCGTCGATTTCAGAGATCTTAATTATGCATGTCCGAAGGATGATTTCCCTTTGTCGGTAACAGAATTGATGATCGATGCAACTACTGGTCACGAAGCGCTCTCGTTCATGGATTGTACCGTTGGATACAATCAAATACAAATGGCACCTGAAGATCAAGAAGCAATGGCATTTCGCACACCAAAAGGGATATTCTGTTACACAGTCATGCCATTTGGACTCAAGAATGCAGGGGCCACATATCAACGAGCAATGCAAAAGATCTATGATGACATGTTGCATAAAACAATATAGTGTTATGTCGATGACGTGGTTGTCAAGTCAAAAAAAAAGGAAAGATCATATTAAAGATCTGCAAATCGTTTTTGAGAGACTTAGAAAATGTCAACTCAAGATGAACCCGCTCAAATGTGCATTTGGCGTCACATCTGGAAAATTCTTGGGTTCGTGGTCAGACACAGAGGTATTGAGATAGACCAAACAAAAAACAAAGCTATCAACGAAATGTCAGAACCAAAGACATTGAAAGAGCTGCGCGGATTGCAAGGACGTTTGGCGTACATTCGAAGGTTCATCTCTAACTTAGCAGGACGTTGTTAGCCGTTCAGTCATCTTATGAAAAACGATGCTCCATTTCAATGGGATGAGAAATGCAAACATGCTTTTGATAGCATAAAAAAGTATCTGGCCAGTGCACCAGTGTTGGGGGCACCAATTCAAGGAAAACCACTCATTCTATATATGCATTGCCGCACAAGAACGTTCGCAGGGAGTAATGTGTGCCCAAGAAATTGAAGAGCACAAAGAGAAGGCACTCTACTATTTGAGTCGTACCTTGGTAGGAGCTAAGTTGAATTACTCCCCAATTGAGAAAACATGTCTCGCATTAGTGTTTGCAATTCAAAAGCTGAGACACTACATGCAGGCACATACTATACATATAGTCTCAAAAAGCTAACCCCATCAAATACATACTCTCACGACCGGTCTTATCTGGTAGACTCGTGGAATGGGCAGTGTTACTTAAACAGCATGATTAAGTGTTTGTGTCTCAAAAGGCGGTAAAGGGTCAAGTTATTGCTGATTTCTTCGCTGATCATCAAATCTCGGCAGAGTGGGAGCTTTAAGACGAGCTACCATGAGAAGAAATCTTTTACGTGGACATTTTACCTCCATGGCAAATGTACTTCGACGGTGCTGCAAGGCAAGACGGAGCTGGAGCAGGTGTTGTATTTATATCTCCGCATAACCATGTGATGTCATAATCATTTACACTCACACATTGCTCAAATAACGTGGCAGAATACCAAGCTTTGATAGTGGGCCTTCAAATGGCAATTGAAATAGGCGTTAAGGAAATAAATATTTACGGGGACTCACAACTGGTGATCAACCAATTCCTCGATGAGTACGAGGTAAAAAAGGACGACTTAATTCTCTGTCGTCGACAGGCGCTGCAACTGCTTAATCAACTCGACTCCATTAATATTGGTCATGTACCGAGGAGTGCCAATAAGTTGCCTGACGCACTTGCTAACCCTGCAGCCACTTTGGCACTGGGGGCAGAAGAATCTATGCAAGTTCCAGTCTGCAATCGTTGGGCAGTGTCATTACTTGAAGCTGGAGAAATTGCAAATGAAACAAACATGATCTACGTCTACACGGCTGATGAAGATGATCGGCGTCAACCTATCATTGATTTCTTAGACCACCAAAATTACCTGATGATCCCAGGCATAAGGTAGAGATACGTCGACGTGCTCCAAGATTCATTCATTACAAAAAGACGTTGTACAGACGCTCTTTCTTGGGACACTGGTTAAGGTGTCTAAATTGAGATGAAGCTACCGAAGCAATGCATGAAGCCCACTCTGGCATTTGTGGCGCCCATCAATCTGGGCCTAAACTTCATGATCGTATAAAGAGAATGGGGTATTACTGGCCAACCATGGTACAAGGTTGCACGGATTTCGCGAAAAAATGTGAACCCTGCCAGTTCTACGCAAATTTCATACATCAGCCGCCAGAGCCATTACATTCGACTGTCTCTTCATGGCCCTTTGAAGCTTGGGGACTAGATGTCGTTGGACCACTAACTCTGAAGGCTTCAAATCGTCACGAGTATATTCTCGTTGGTACCGATTATTTCTCAAAATGGGCATAAGATATAACACTACGAGAAGTCAAGAAGGAAAATGTTGTGGACTTTATTCGAAATCACATTATTTACAGATATGGTGAACCGCGACGCATCATAACAGATAACAGAAATCCTTTCTTCAATAATCTTATGACAAATCTGTGAAATAAGTTCAACTTCAGGCAGTATAACTCGTCGATGTACAATGCCCCTGCAAATGGTTTGGCTTAAGCTTTCAACAAAGACACTGTGCAACTTGCTGAGAAAAGTGGTAGCAAAATCAAAGCGAGACTGGCATGAAAGAATTGGCGAGACACTATGGGCGTATCGTACAACATACAAAACACCTACTCACGCGACCCAGTATGCATTGGTTTATGGAGTTGAGGTCGTGTTGCCATTAGAATTGTATATCCCATCCTTACGCATCGCTATTCAAGAGGGGCTCACAGAAGATGAAAATTACCACTTGCGCTTAGCAGAGTTGGAAGCTTTTGATGAGAAAAGACTTGATGCCCAACAAAAGCTCCAGTGTTATCAGGCACGGTTGTCACGAGCATTTGACAAAAATGTGCGTCCTCGTTCTTTTCAAGTAGGAGATTTGGTTCTTGCAGTACGAAGGCCAATTATTACCTCTCTCAAGCCAGTTAGTAATTTCACTTCTAAGTGGGACGGCCCATATGTGGTGCAGGAGGTCTATACAAATGGTGCTTACAAAATTACGGATGAAGACGGTGTGCTCATACGCCCAATAAATGGGAAATTCCTCAAACGTTACTACTCTTGAAACAACACAAATGCTCCTAAGCAAGAGCGTAAATTGCAAGTCAGCTCCAAAGCAAGAGTCTAAACTAGAAACGTCTTTGAAATACGTCGGCTTGATCTTGTGAAGTATTGATTTACTTTGCAAGTACGTAGGCAGCTTGAGTAAACATATAGCTCGAGTGCAGCCACAACTCAAAAAAAAAAAGGTGTCGTCTTCAAAAAAAAAAGTGCAGTCTTCAAAAAAATAAAAAAAGAGTGTCGTCTTCAAAAAAAAAAACTTCCATCTTTTATGAACTACGTTGGCTTGATCTTACAAATTGTCACCCTTGGCACCTTTTCAAGTACGTAGGCAATTTGAGCAAACACTTTGTTCAAAAGAAGGCATACAAAAAAAAACGTTTTGCTGCTCCTGGCCCGCATGAGCCTATACTGTGAACGGCTAAAGCTCAAAAGTACATCGTGTCATGTTATATTATGTCGATATAGTGTGCAGTTGAATACAAATTTATAATATAACATATTACGTTTACATTATATCTAAAAAGGGACATGTACGCATGAGGTTGTTACAAAATTAGCACGTACAACAAAACTGTATGTATACAAAAGGGGTACGTGCATAAACTAAGTACTACAACTTCTAAGTACAAAGCTATAACATACCTCGTCATCTTGTCCAAAAAAAGCGCTACATACATTGGGTGACTTATCAGAAAATCTATTCTAGAATACTAAATTCATCCGAGCATCCGGATCCAGCGATGATTGCAATTCCAGGACTAAACGTCTTTGCTCCTCAAGTCAGCTACATCTTCTGCGCTCAATCGCGAGGTAGCTTCTAATTTAGAGAGCTTCCACCCTCTTGTTTCAAGTCTGTCTCGGGCGACGTTACGAGATCTCTCAAGATTTTCCAGGTCACCCTCTAACTGACGTTATGATTCACGAGCTTTTCTAGCGCATCCTCTAGCTGAACTATCTCCTTCCCTATTGAGGAGATATTTTCCGCTATGATGAGACTGGCCGCCTCGGCATCAGCAAGAATATGACTATCTTTTTGGAGTCCTTCGCGCTCTTCAGTAATTTCTGTGATACCCCTTATATTTTTTGAAAGTTCTTTAATTATTTTATTTTCAATAAGACCATTAAGAATTATTATAATAATAATAAATAAAAAATACGAGGAATATTAAAAAAAAAAAAAAATCTTAGAAAAATCTTAACCGACCTAAGCTGGGTATAAAATCTCATTTACCCTCAAAACTTAACAAGAAAGGAAAACCACCCAACACTAAGGGAGATCAAGCACCGTCTTAATTCGCCGTCACCATCTATCGATACCTTACCACCAGATTTCGCTAAGATCGCTATTTTACTCTTAGTTTTTGTCAAGCAACAACATAGGACCAAGGTATCGTCATTTACTTTTGACTCTTATAGTTATTTTCTCATATATTTTGCATCATTTTAGTAGTCCATTCATAGTGGGTCGTTAGGATGTCACTCGGAATAATTTGAGAACATTATTGTTATATGTCTGAACCGTTGGAGGACTGTGTCGGTGGCTGGACAGAGTAGATCATGATGCTCTGTTTTGCACCTATACGGCGGTCTTTTCTCGATGTCGTGCGTATGCTATAGGGAAGAGCTAAGTTCTGAAACTTTTGCTATACGTTATGTTGACGTTGAAAAGCAGATTACGGGTTGTAAATGGTGTATTTGGGTACCATTCGTGGTGGTCGTGGCTGCCCTGTTTTAGGAATTTTAGTCCATGGCTTCCGGTATTTGGTATAGGTATTTGGGCTGACTTGCTCCCGGTAGTGTGACTAATAAGAGCTAGTCCGTTGTCGTTGTCTAAGTGTGTGTTTAGATGACGTTGAGATCGGAGATGAGTCTAGCTAAGGATTATTCGAGATGATGAGTTCATATATAAAAGAAGGAAATAGTGGTTGATAAGTTCATTGGATATATAAGAGAATGAGATAGTGGTTGACAAGCTTGTTAGCTGAGGACCAAGGCTTACGGAATTTGGTATTCATGCAAGTTATGAAGTGGTTGTTAGTTTATTAAGTACAATGAAATAGGTTGTAGTGTAATGCATATGATCATGGATATGTTAGAGTGTTAAATCGTGATTCCATATGTGTGTAGGTTGTGGCCTTTGTATTGAAATAAGTATCATGATGTCGTGAGTTTTCTCTAGTACTGTGCTTAAGTTACCAATTTTTCTTACACTTGACCAGCCACGTAATAAATTAGAGTTTACCTCCCTTATTTGGAACGTTTTTTTTAAGGGAATTTTAAAAAAGGGAAACTTACTATAGTTGCGGGTTTGTACAACAAGTTGGGCTCGTTTTAACATAGAATAATATAATAATCGGATAATTTGTATATTTGTAGCTTGTGGTTTTGAAGTAAAAGATTTTTTGGACTAAGATTAGCTTGGATTGGTCATCTCGAGATGTAAGGACTTTTACCCTTTTAAAATTAAATAAGAGCATGTTCGGTTTGGCATTTGAAGATGTTTTCTATACTATTTCTGTAACGAGTAATTTCAATGGTACTTGTTATTTTGTTTTATATGTGACCCTGGGTCACACGTTTGAATTATCTTTGGCGCAAATTATTTCTTGAAATTTTGGCAGACTCTGGGAATTCTACTGGTCTAGAGGATTTTTAAGGTGTGTCTGAGACGTCCCTGGGATTACGTCTCGAAAACTGAGCTCTTGGCCAGAGCTTCATTGGGTGGGGATTGACCGGGCCCCACTCGCTAGGGAGTTAGACTTTCTCCTTTGGCAGACTCATCTTACTGATTGTCCAAATGTGAGAGGTGCGCACTAATATGAGTCTAACTAAGCACAGGTAATACCTCTAGACCGTGTCAAGGGTAAGACATTGGCACACAAATGATTAAAATGTGGATTTGTTGATTTTAGCTCTGGTTATTGATTTTACCTTGCTCAAGGTTTGGAAATTTACTCTACTTATTTCTGGTTTAAGATGCTATTTTGTTATGTTATTTGTTTTGTAAATTATTATTTCGTCATCTTTATAAGTACTCCCTTACTCAGCTTAATACTGACGTCCTTTCTGTTTTGGGTTGTTCCCCCTCTGGAACCTGTATCTATATATGTTTTGGGGTACAGTTGATAGGTGCAAATGAAATGTTGCATCGGGGCATATCGGATCCAGGGAGTAGTTCGAGCGTGGAAGGATTTTGAACATCAATTTCATTCCACTTTTTAGTACTTGTTATTTTACTTTGTTTGGATACAATGGTTTAGAATATTTTAATGTTGTTTTGAGTTTTGTAAAACTTAAGACTTCCGCTGTAACGTTTTATTTAATGGTTATTTCAAAATTATATTTTGTATTTAACTACTGTCTCCGTATTTACCTTGCACTTGGTGTTGTCAGCCAAGTGTGGAGTGACAGCTGTGAATTTTTTGTATTTAGTTTATTAATTTAGTCGCGAAAATTTAGGGATGTTACAATTTCTTTATCCAAATCCTCAACATGAAGACGGTCCCTGGTAGCTAATTTTAGAAAACGAAAAGCCTTGACAACGGCGACATAAGACTCTATCCTGTCTTGAAGTCGGGTTGGATCCCCTTTAAAGTGTTCTATACATTTGTAAACCAATGCATCTTCTTTCCTAATTTTCTCGAAATCTGCAAAAGGTGCCTCTTTTACGGTCCTCATCAAACTGCTAGCAGCCATCTGTAAGCATGTATGCAAAATCCCTTTTACTGGTGTTTATGGCATAATAGTGATCTGATCTCTGATGGCGCAGGGACGGGGCCAGACATGTTTGGATGTTAGTTGACAGAAGTACCAAGCACCCTCTTCTGATGTTCAAGAACTATCCTTGCAACTACTTCATGCGAATGCGGGCTTTGAACTGACGGTTGACTAATGGTGGTCGACAAAGCCGCTGTTTTGTTCTTCATATGAGATGATTCCATTTTACCTTCACCAACAATGTGCTTAAATTTTTTTAAATCCTTGCCTTTGCGCGGGTTTGGCCGGTCATCAATAACATCAAGAAGAGGGTCACTTATCAAATTTGGCACTTCTTTCTCAAGGTTAAATTCTCTGTCCTGCTAAAAAAAAAATTAAGCAATAAGCAAAAAATACAAAAAAAATAATAATAAAAATAATAATAAAAAAATAAAGGGAGAAGAGGGAACTGCCAGAATCAATTTAGAGGGGTTGTCTGAGAATTCGGGTATGTCCACAAAAAGATTGACGTTGGCTGGACCAGGGTCTTGCACATTGGCAGTTGTAGCCTTGACTTTGTCAACATCTTCTCGACGCCTACGTTTGAAGTTAGTATCCGACTCCCCATCATCACTATCTATCTGGTTTGGTTGTGAAGCGTGCACTTGGTTTCTCGAAGACTGAAGAATAACCGGAGTTTCACCAGAACCTTCAGTTAAAGGATGATTAGGTGATAAACATGTTGCACCCTGTTTCCTAAGACTCCTAGAGAGCTTCTTGGCTGGAGCGGGTTCCATTGCTGAATTCAACACAGAAGCTTTTGTTAACAAGTCTTTTACATTCATTTTGCTCCACCACTTCTCAAAATCCAACGAATTGAAATCACGCCACTTTGATCTTGGAGGAGGAAACAAATTCACCCGGGATTGACTACCTTCAAATAAAAGCATTCGCCATCTTTTTAGAGCTTCTTTACAAGATACGTGTTTCACATCTGAAGTAAGAGTGCCAGGAAGCCCTTGGTAGAAACCAAATTGCTTGGAAAACCGATATGGAGCATATGGTTGGAGCAAAAATAATGCACCGGAGCATAGTGGGAAATATGCAGCTCGGAGACATATAAAATAAGTGAAATTCACTTTATCCATGGCTCCATCATCATGCAAATATACACCTTTATCAAAATGTAATACTGATAAGTGAATATTTGTATGATTTTAACCCCCAATTTAGCTCGGTTTTGTATGTCATTTGTGCTTTGTTAAGCCATTTTATGAGCTAATATCGTCTTCTAGGCGAATTCCTATGTTCTAACATGTTTTGTAGGGAAAGTGACGTTTCTACGCCCTTTATCTATATTCCCGAGCATTTGCCTAGAACCCGACGATTTGAAGAAGCAAGCTTGACCAAGTCAAAGGCATTTCAAGAAGGATCACTAATTCAAAAGAAAGAAGAAGCAAAGACGATTTCGCAGTTGTCAGAAGATCGATCAGTTAGGCGAAGAAATCATCAATTTACATCAAACCCTATCAACAAACCCGACTCAAAAGGTCAAGGGGGATAATGAAAGTCAAGTCATAGGCCAAGGGAGATGAAACGAAAGTCAAAGCATCCAGATTACTACATACCTGATCGGGTAAGTAGTGTACCTGCAGCAGGAGCTCACCCAAGGTGTCTTGATGATCAAGCCACAAACAAGGCAAGCCTGACCCAAAGGACCCCTCAGATGGAAGCTAGAATTACAAGGTTTAAACAACAAAAGATGACAAGCCAAGATCAAACCAAAACAAGCCACACCAATGAGGAAGACATTCCAGGGCTCATCAATCCATGCCAAGCCCCAACACAACCCACATTACCCACACAAAACAGAAACAAAGCCATTCAGGCCCAGGCAGACCAATCAACAAACCCTGCAGCTAAGAGATACACCAGGGCATCCCAACCACCCCCACCATGGCCTACCATCAAACCAACCCTCTAAGTTACAAGTTTGCCCAGGACAAACCCTTTTGAAGTCTAGAAAAAACTCATGAAACAGACACCCCAAGCTAGAGTCCAGCAAGCAGCATAGTAGAGGCAGTATATGTTCAGATTATGTTTCCTTTTGCCTAAGTCAACTTGTCTTCATCCAAGGCAGGTTTATCTACGTTCTCATAAGAGTGGAGAGTTCCAAGGAGCAACAAAACACCCAGAGCAAAGCACAAGACAACAAGAACAACAGAGTTCTATTTCAGGAAAAATACAAAAAAAACTGCTTTATTGCTTTTTGCATCAGTCTGTTTGTGTCTCGTGTGTCTGTACTAGCTAGTTGTTAAACTCGTCCTCTTCTGAGGGTCTTAATTAGTGTCAGTAGAAGTAGTTTAGATCCTAAACTGGCCCTTGGATGATCTATACATCCAATGATTCACAAGATATCAGCCTCTCTATATAAGGAGGTCTTGTATGTTGTTGTAAAACAGACTTTATGAATGAATGAATTAAACTTTGAGAAATCCCTAAAATTTATCAAACTTGTGCTAAGAGCTGTAGTTTTAAGCAAGCCTGATACATCTCGAAGGTGTTTGATCAGTGCCTTGTCTTGTGAGTCAAGTTATATCTGTGCTTTGCTGTGGTTAACTTGCTTGCTGTTTGAGGCTAGTTTAAAGGTGTTTGTGCTTTGCTGTAACACTTGAAAACTGTCTCTAAAACTAGTCTTTGAGTCCTTTCTCTTGTGCCTTGCTGTAGAGGAGTGTCTCTAAGTCATATCCCTTGAGTTTCCAGCTAACAACTCACCCTCTCTAAAACAACATCCATTTGTTACTTGACATTGTTCTCAATTTGTGTGAGTCTAATCAAGTTTCCTTAAAACTTGTAAACCTTAGTAGTTTACACTCTAAATTGGGTATCAGAGCTTTGGTTGAGAGTCTTAGTGAGTTCATTTTCCCTAACTACATTTAAAAACACAAAAATAGCCCACTGAGTGAAGAGAGACTAGCAGGAGTAGAAGCAAGGATGGAGGATCTGGCTGGGATTGTAACCACCCTAACCAGAACCCTGGACCAGGTTATAGGCAACCATTTGCTTGCTGGAGGAAGAGGCAGAGGACGTGGAAGAGGCCAAGGAGGAGGCAGAGGAAGGCCACCTGATGATGAAGAGTATCCAGACTCAGATGACTCAACAAGAAGCAGAGCTTCCATCCACAGGAACACAGACAAGCATCTTAAGGTAGATATCCCTGAGTTTTCTGGTAGTCTTAATCCTGATGACTTGTTAGAATGGCTTAAGAGAAGTAGAAAGGATCTTTGAGTACAACAAAGGATACAATGATTCTAAGTCTTTTAAAGTAGCCATCCTTAAACTGAAAGGGTATGCTTCCCTTTGGTATGAAACTATGAAAGGGTTAAGGGCTAGGGAAGGTAAAGAACCCATCAAGTCTTGGACTAAACTAAAAAAGAAACTGTTAGACAAATTTGTTGCTAAGGATTACACCCAGGATCTGTTTATCAAGTTGTCTAAGTTGAAACAAGGAGACAAACCTGTTGAATCTTATCAGAGAGAGTTTGAACAACTCACCTTGCAGTGTGATATAAATGAGAAACCTGAGCAAAGGATTGCTAGGTACTTAGAGGGTCTAGATAAGAACATTGCTAACAAGGTTAGGATGCAACCTCTGTGGTCATTTGATGATGTTGTCAACCTATCTCTGAGAATTGAGAAGATAGGGAAGACTAAGCCTGCTACACCAAAACATGTTAGGCCTTTTCAAACCAGACCTTATAGTGGGTTTAGAGCCATGGATACCCCTAAGACAGCACCCCCACCTACCTTAGACAAGGGTAAGGGCATCATGGGTCAAAAGCCAAGCACTTCATTGACTGAGAACAGAATTAGGTGCTTCCAATGTCAAGGCTATGGACATTTCAGGAAGGATTGCCCTTCTAAGAAGACCTTAACCATAATGGAAGTTGAGGCTTGGGAGAAAGAGGGTCTAGTTGAGTATGAGAGGGATGAGCCTGAGGTTGAAGAAGTGGTGAGTGAGGAAGAAGAGTCTAGTCAGGAGGCAATAGTGGCACTCCCTGACACAGGCCACAGCTTAGTCCTATGGAGAGTAATGCATTCACAACAGATACCTTTGGAGGAGGATCAAAGGTCCCTCATTTTCAGGAGCAGATGTACCATACAAGGGAGGGTTTGTAACCTTATTATAGATGGAGGTAGTTGTACCAATGTGGCTTCTGTTACTATGGTTGATAAGCTGAAGTTGAGCACTCAAGATCACCCTCACCCCTATAAGTTGAGATGGTTGAGTAAGGGAGCAGAGGTTAAGGTGGATAAGCAATGCATGGTCCCTTTCTCCATTGGCAGTGTGTACAAGGATGAAGTATTGTGTGATGTGGTTCCAATGGATGCCTGTCACTTGCTATTAGGAAGGCCATGGGAGTTTGATAAAAGCTCCATACACCAAGGAAGAAGCAACACCTATTCCTTCAAGCATGGGAGCAGGAAGGTGACATTAGCCCCCTTGCCATTACATCAGAAGAGCTATGGAAGTCCAAGTATGGCTGAAGACTTTAGTGGAGTTGTATTTCTATCTGAGTCAGCAATGGTCAAAGAGTGTAGTGAGGAGCAACCTATATTAATGCTGCTATCAAAAAAAGTTCAGGAAGAGGAGTCTAAGGTGATCCCTGAAGATGTTAAGCCCCTCATTGATCAGTTCAAGGAAGTGTTTCTAGAGGAACTTCCTGATGGCTTACCCCCTTTGAGAGGGATTGAACACCAAATAGACCTTGTGCCAGGGTCTGTACTACCTAATAGACCAGCATATAGGAGTGATCCCAAGGCTACACAAGAGCTGCAGAAACAAGTTGGAGAGTTGATGAGTAAAGGGTTTGTAAGGGAATCCTTAAGTCCATGTGATGTGCCTGCATTATTGGTCCCTAAGAAGGATGGGACTTGGAGGATGTGCATAGATAGCAGGGCTATCAACAACATCACAGTCAAGTATAGGTTCCCTATACCTAGGCTTGATGACATGTTGGATGAGCTAAGTGGCTAAAGGTTCTTTTCTAAGATTGACTTGAGGCAAGGTTACCATCAATTGAGGATCAGAGAAGGAGATGAGTGGAAGACAGCCTTCAAAACAAAGCATGGCCTTTATGAGTGGCTTGTCATGCCCTTTGGCCTGTCAAATGCCCCAAGTACCTTCATGAGATTGATGACATAAGTGCTTAGGCCTTGCCTAGGGAGATTTGTGGTGGTATACTTTGATGATATCCTCATCTACCGCAAGAGCAAGGATGATCATTTGAGGCATCTTGAGGCTGTGTTTGAAATACTTAAGGAGAGTAAACTCTTTGGGAAGCTTGAGAAATGCACCTTCGTGACTGAGGAAGTCAAGTTTCTAGGATATGTAGTATCTGGTAGGGGCATTTCAGTTGATCAAGACAAGATCATTGCAGTACAGTCTTGGCCTATCCCTAAGAACATTACAGAAGTAAGAGGGTTTCATGACCTAGCCTCTTTCTATAGGAGGTTCATTAAAAACTTTAGCACTATTGCAGCACCCCTCACTGAATGTATGAAGAAAGGAGAGTTCAGTTGGACTGAGAATGCCTTGCAAGCTTTCAAACACATGAAGAAGCTCTTGTGCAGTGCACCTATCCTCAGGTTGCCAAACTTTGATTGCCTATTTGAGGTTGAGTGTGATGCAAGTGGAGTGGGAATTGGAGCTGTCCTCATCCAAGAGAAGAAACATGTAGCCTACTTTAGTGAAAAGCTAAGTGGTGCCAAGCTGAACTATTCTACATATGATAAAGAGTTCTATGCTCTTGTCAGAGCTCTAAGGCATTGGAGTCATTACCTGAACCCCAAGCCTTTTGTCCTACACTCTGATCATAAGGCATTGAAGTACATAGGAGGTCAACATAAGCTCAATCAAAGACATGCTAAGTGGGTGGAGTTCCTCCAGTCATTTACCTTCTCTAGCAAATACAAAGAGGGCAAACAGAATGTAGTGGCTGATGCATTATCTAGGAGGTACACTCTGCTATCAACCATGGAGCAAAGGGTTCTTGGCTTTGAGTTCATGAAGGATATGTATCAGGAAGATCCAGACTTTGCAGAAGATTGGTTAGCACAGAAAGAGGGAACATGGACCATTGATTCACCCTACACTCTGCAAAATGGATTCTTGTTCAAAGGAAACAAGCTGTGTGTTCCCATAGGATCTTATAGGAGTCTATTGATCAAGGAGGTACATGGAAGTGGCCTTGGAGGACACTTTGGGGTTCAGAAAACTGTGGACATACTACAGGATCAATTCTACTGGCCTAAGATGATGGGAGAAGTCCAAATAGTGCTCAGAAGGTGTGGAGTTTGTCAAAAGGCCAAGAGTTCTTTCCAAGCAGGACCTTACACTCCCCTACCAGTCCCATGTAGGCCTTGGGAGGATGTAAGTATGGATTTCATAATGGCATTACCTAGGACAACAAGAGGGAAGGATTCTATCATTGTGGTTGTGGATAGGTTCAGTAAGATGGCACATTTCATTGCTTGCAAGAAGACTGAGGATGCTGTGAGTGTAGCAGAGCTATACCTTGATGAGGTGGTGAGGTTACATGGAGTCCCAAGGACCATTGTGTCTGACAGAGACACAAAGTTTATGAGCCATTTCCGGAGAACATTGTGGAAGCTGCTTAACACTAGGTTGTTGTTTAGTACCTCCCATCACCCTCAGACTGATGGCCAAACTGAGGTGACCAACAAGACCTTGGGAAGGATCTTGAGGTGTATAGTCAGCAAATCTCTCAAGGATTGGGACTTGAAGTTGGCTCAAGCAGAGTTCTCTTTCAATAGAGCTCCATCAGCAGCCACAGGCCACTCCCCCTTTGAAGTGGTCTATGGTACTAACCCCTTAATGCCTTTGAGTTTGTCTAATGTGTGCAGGTCAGAGGTCCACTATGATGCCAAGAAGAGGGTGGAACAAATGCTCAAACTCCATGAATCAGTCAGAAAACAGATTGAGAAAACTGATCTATACAAGAAGAATGCCAAGGTTCCCAAGACCAAGAAAGACTTTGCACCAGGAGACTTAGTATGGATCAACCTAAGGAAAGAAAGGTTCCCTTCCAAGAGAAAGAATAAGCTAGAGCCAAGAGCAGATGGTCCTTTTCAAGTCATAGAGAAGATAGGTCCTAATGCCTACAGAATTGATCTACCAGGAGAGTATGCAGTCCATGGAACATTCAATGTGGGAGATCTTAGTCCCTTCTATGAAGACTCTGAGGGAGAGGAAGACACAGGCTTGAGGTCAAGCCCTTTTCAACCTGGGGAGGCTGCAGCAGGAGCTCACCCAAGGGGTCTTGATGATCAAACCACAAACAAGACAAGCCTGACCCCTCAGATGGAAGCTCGAGTTACAAGGTCCAAACAACAAGCTATGACAAGCCAAGATCAAGCCAGGCCAAGCCACACCAATGAGGAAGGAAGTCCAGGGCTCAACAACCCATGCCAAGCCCCAACACAACCCACATTACCCACACAAAACAGAAACAAAGCCATTCAGGCCCAGACAGACCAATTAACAAACCCTGCATCTAGGAGGTACACCAGGGCATCCCAACCACCCCCACTATGACCTACCATCAAGCCAACCCTCTAAGCTAAAACTTTGCCCAGGACAAACCCTTTTGAAGTCTAGCAAAAACTCATGAAACAGACACCCCAAGCTAGAGTCCAGTGAGCAGCATAGCAGAGGCAGCACATGTTCAGAATTGGTTTCCTTTTTGCCTAAGTCAACTTGACCTCATCCAAGGCAGGTTTATCTAAGTTCTAATAAGAGTGGAGAGTCCCAAGGAGCAACAAAACACCCAGAGCAAAGCAGCAAGACAACAAGAACATCAGAGTTCTATTTCAGGAAAAATACAAAAACTGCTTTATTGCTTTTTGCATCAGTCTGTTTGTGTCTTTTGTGTCTGTACTAGCTAGTTGTTAAACTCGTCCTCTTGTGAGGTTCTTAATTAGTGTTAGTAGAAGTAGTTTAGATCCTAAGCTGGCCCTTGGATGATCTATACATCCAATGGTTCACAAGATATCAGCCTCTCTATATAAGGAGGTCTTGTATGTTGTTGTAAGCAGACTTTATGAATGAATGAATTAAACTTTGAGAAATCCCTCAAATTTATCAAACTTGTGCTAAGAGCTGTAGTTTGAAACAAGCCTGATACATCTCCAAGGTGTTTGATCAGTGCCTTGTCTTGTGAGTCAAGTTATATCTGTGCCTTGCTGTGGTTAACTTGCTTGCTGTTGAGTCTAGTCTAGGGTGTTTGTGCTTTGCTGTAACACTTGAAAACTGTCTCTAAAACCAGTCTTTGAGTCCTTTCTCTTATGCCTTGCTGTAGAGGAGTGTCTCTAAGTCATATCCCTTGAGTTTTCAGCTAAACAATTCACCCTCTCTAAAACAACATCCATTTGTTACTTGACATTGTTCTCAGTTTGAGTCAAGCTAGTCAAGTTCACTTAAAACTTGTGAACCTTAGTAGTTTACACTCCAAATTGGTTATCAGAGCTTTGGTTGAGAGTCTTAGTGAGTTCATTTCCCTAACTACATTTAAAAACACAAAAATAGCCCAATGAGTGAAGAGAGACTAGCAGGAGTAGAAGCAAGGATGGAGGATCTGGCTGGGATTGTAACCACCCTAACCAGAACCCTGGACCAGGTTATAGGCAACTATTTGCTTGCTGGAGGAAAAGGCAGAGGACATGAAAGAGGCCAAGGAGGAGGCAGAGGAAGGCCACCTGATGATGAAGAGTATCCAGACTCAGATGACTCAACAAGAAGCAGAGCTTCCATCCACAGGAACACAGACAAGCATCTTAAGGTAGATATCCCTGAGTTTTCTGGTAGTCTTAATCCTGATGACTTGTTAGAATGGCTAAGAGAATTAGAAAGGATCTTTGAGTAGAAATGATCTTTGAGTACAAAGGATACAATGATTCTAAGTCTTTTAAAGTAGTCATCCTTAAACTGAAAGGGTATGCTTCCCTTTGGTATGAAACTATGAAAGGGTTAAGGGCTAGGGAAGGTAAAGAACCCATCAAGTCTTGGACTAAACTAAAA